>OZ010716.1:8413531-8468350 GCA_963932345.1 Ophion ventricosus | reverse complement strand
TTGGGGTACAAGGAGAGAAAATTGTTTGGCCGCGCATGGCACTGTATCGTGTACATATATATCCGCATTTATATAGGATGGAGGAGGTGAAGCAGCCGACCAAGAGTTATTGGCTGTGTTTCTTCTTAACGCCATCCAATATCAAAGTTAATATTGCTCCCTCTTCGCCCCCGCAGCCGCAACTCTTCGAGTCTGGTCTGTGTGATTAGGCTGGTCAAGGGTCATTCTACACCGGCCCCTTCTCGTCTGATTCAGAGGGTATATCTCCCCTTCCAATTTCATCATTCACTTTTTCTCTTTTCATGGGCTTAACCGCTCTCTTCTAGATTGTAACCCTCCTTTTGCTATCTTGGAACTGATAAGCGCAGAGTTTCTTGCATTAAAGCCTGTGGGCTTCGAGTTGTCAGACGGAGTCACGGAATTCGATGTATCGTGGTGTCGGACGCTTTTAGTCCTCTCTCTCTCTCTCTCTCTCTCTCTCTCTCTTTTTTTTCTCATCCGAAACGACCGAGAAGGTAAGGAAGGAGGTGGCGTTGCGGTTTATATACACAATTCTCTTAAAGGTCAAGTTTTAGCCAAGTCTCCAAGTGTTTTTTCTAATTCGCCGGAATTTATTTTGTTGAGCATCTTCCAGGACAGTTCGGATTCCTTACTGTTTGCATCCATATACCGAAGACCACATGGTTTACTGCTACATGACTTCGTCGATGCCTACTTCAACTTTTCGCATGCCTTCCGCAATATTATTTTGGCCGGCGACTTAAATTGCAACCTTGTGAGTGATAATTTTGAATCAAACTATCTTAAAGATTTGATATTTGAATCGTCCTTGAGTCTCGTTGATTTTGGCGCGACTTTCCACACGAGCTCGAGTCACTCATGGCTCGATGTAATCATTGTTGATGATCCTCTCAAGGTTGACGTGCAGTTTAAGTCGTCAACACCGTTTATTAATGGGCATGACCTCTTAGGTATATCTTATTCGTTCGATTTCAATGATACTAATTCAGTTTTTCTGCGTCGTAGAAGACTTGTGGCTTTCGATAATGGATCGTATGCTGATACTCTCTTGTCTTTGATGAATGCGGACTGTCATGCTCCGGCTCTCTCCTCTTCGGATATTGACAACAAAGTCAATAACTTTCAACGAGCCTTTATTGCGGCAATGGATACTCATGCTCCTTGGAAGACGTTCACTGCCTCTCGTCCGCCAACACCGTGGTTCACTGACGAGTTTAAATCGCGCATGAACCTACGAGATCGTCTATACAGAACTGCCAGACGTACTAATAATCTGTTGTGTTACGCTGAATATAGAGAGTGTCGTGATGCTCTCACGCGCGATATTAGACTAGCGAAGGACAACTTTCATCGAGAACGACTCAGTTCTATAACCGATCCCATTGTACTTTGGAAAGAATTAAAAAGACTGAAGCTGGTTAAAAGCTCTTTAGTTCGCCGGTTAACTTCTTCTCGGCTGCGTCTCTAAATGAATATTTCGCATCCATCTCATCTACGTCCAATGGATGGAATTGGCATACCACGGAATCGTCCCTAATTAACATCCCAGGTGGTGATTTTATATTTTCATTTAAACCGATTGAGAGACTGGCCATTCGGAATCAATTAGCGTTGCTGAGATCGTCCTCTCTGACTGATCCTCCAGACGGCATCTCTGCTTTCAGCACCTGTAATGCTCCCTCTGCCATTGTTATCGATCGCCTGCTGACCATTTTTAATGATTCCATTAAGTTTAGTCATTTCCCTTCGTTATGGAAAAAAGCGTACATCAGACCGCTGCTCAAAGTTAGAACGCCTTCTTCTCTGTCAGATGTTCGCCCCGTTGCGAATTTGTCCGAAGTATCCAAGTTATTCGAACGAATCATTAAAGATCAGATAGTACATTTCATTGAAGATCACAATATTCTCGATCCTAGACAATCAGCGTATAGGACTGGCTTTTCAACAGCAACAGCGTTGATTAGGATTTGTGACGAAGTGCGTATGGCGGTTGATAGCGGGAGACATACTATTCTCATCATGTTTGATTTCAGCAAGGCATTTGATAGGGTCCCTCATCATCTCTTATTGCACAAACTTAAGCGGTTCGGATTCTCATGTGCCTCCCTGAAGTGGATTCATTCTTACCTCACAGGTCGCCCGCAGGCTGTGGTTGATGATCGGGGAAATGCGTCACGATGTATTTCAACTAGCCTGGGCGTTCCTCAGGGCTCGGTTTTGGGACCTATTCTATTTTCTCTCTTTATTAACGATATTTCGCATTGTTTAGAATTTTCGAGTCATACGGTATTTGCCGATGATCTACAAATTTTTCTTAGTTGTACACCCAGTGATCTCCGACGCTCTCTGGAGCTTATGAATTGTGATGTTAACTCTATTCATGAATACTTGCTCATTAACGGATTGTCCTTGAACCTTGCTAAGTCCAAAGTTTTGATTTTTGGTAGTGATGCTCGCTCAAGAGCACTTGATTTACAGGATCTCCCTTCCATTGTAGTTGGTGACGTTCCGCTGCCCTTTGTTGGTGAACACAAGAACTTGGGCTTGGTTCTTATCTCTACTCTATCTTGGAAGCGTCATGTCACTTGCTGCTCTCGTGATGTCCATGGGATCCAGCGTAAGCTTAAGTTTCATCGTCACTCTCTCCCTACGGACCTGCGTGCTAAACTGATTAGCACTTTAATATTTCCTAGGTTAGACTATTGTTCCATTGTTTATTGCAATCTTCCTAGCACATTGGACTGCAAATTGCAGCGACTCATCAATTGCTGCATTAGGTTTGTGTTCAATCTGCGTAGAGATAGCCATGTCACTGCCTTCAGACACCAGTTAGGTTGGCTCTCCGTGAAAAATCGTCGCTCTTATTTTTTAGCAATATTAGCTTATAAAGTTCTAAAGGATAATGTCCCGGCATATATTGCCGACTTGTTTGAGCGAGTAAACCCTGAACGTCGATCGTCTCAGAGACTTTCTCCGGCTACCTTTACCGTTCCTTTTGCTAGAACTATAATTGCTATATGCATTCAGTAGTAGTATCTGCGTGTCGCCCCTGGCACTCTCTTCCGGCTAATATTACTTCGTCTCCTTCTCTTGCTGTTTTCAAAATTAGAGTACATCAGTATTTACTCGACAGCGAGTTGAGCGGTGTGTGAGTGTGTGATTGCTCCCTGTTTGGGGAATGGGGTGTGCTTTTACAGCTTGATCAAGTTATGAAATCAATTTCACTTTGGGTCGGAATGCGTAGCTGGGTTGAATTGAGCTGCTTACTTGGCACATGTGTTGGTAATCTTCACGTAGTTGTAATTTTAGTTCTAAGCCTTAATTGATTTTGTTTTTTTTTTATTTTCCAATGCCTTCTGTTATTGCGTGCGGTGACTTGGTACAAGGTTGTGACTCATCGTTAGTTGTAGTTGTAGTTTTAAGTTTTAGTTTTAGTTTTAGTTTCATAACGCTCTCATTGTTATTTTAGGTTTCACACCCATTATGATCATCATCACTACTCCTCCTGGCGGAATGTTATGGTTAATGACTAGATAGCGTTAGTTTTAGTTATAGTTATACTTATAGTATTGATCTCGATGGTATTCTTTGTTATTTGCGCCTTGCGTGTTATAATTGTAGACTTGTTTTCATTAATTATATATTGTACTTGCCCGATAGTGTTACTGGGGCATAATAAATTCTATCAATCAATCAATCTCTCTCTCTCTCTCTCTCTCTCTCTCTCTCTCTCTCTCTCTCTGGTTCCCTCTCTCTCTCTCTGGCTCTCTCACTCGCTCTCTCTCTATTTTTCTCTGCGCTAGTTTAAAGAAATATGTATTTCGACTATTTATCTTGTTTTTTATTTTTATAAATATTATTTTCAATTTGTTCTTCATTTTGATTAAAATCATTAATTAATTTTTTAATACTCTGAATACTATTGAGGCGTTACCTTGGCGTTCGGAAAAATAGGTATGCATTTTTTTTGTAAATTTTGATGCGACTATTAGATACATAAAATAATATTTATTTTTCAAAACTATAATATAGTTTTATAAAGAATTTTAGAAAAAAAAGAAATAAAAAAATAACCAAATAACGAAGGTATAAGTAGTTTAGTAGTATTATATAGGATTTTTCATATTCGATGCCGCGTTTATTTTTTGTTAATTTTTGAAACTGAGTTTCGGTCGGATCCCGATCGGGATATGATACGGATTCCCTTGGAGTGGATTTAAATGTAAAGAATTTTGTTCGAAATTCTGTTATTAAAATATATAAATTTTGACAGTTATACTGCAGCACCAATTTTTATCTAATCTTTTTCAGATCCTTGAATAAATGATTTCAGAAAACATCCAGCGTCTCCAGCTGATATGGATCGGTATCTCCTGGTGATTTTAACATTCATCCCTGGGAGCCGATTCGATATCGAACTAGATCTTGTTCTAGAAGTTCAGGATTCCAGCCTAGATCCTATACAAAATTTCTATTTGGATTCTGACTAGAGTTCTTAATGCAAAGAAAATATATTTTCTTCATATTGACCATTTTTTTTCGGCACATTTAGATGTCAAAAATGACTAGAACATTTTCGAGGATCCTTACGAAAAATCTATAATCAGAACCTGCAAGAATAGATTTTCGATAATGATAAAAAGGAAAAAACGAAGAAAGTCGTGAAGAATTTTCGTTGCAACGAAAGTTCTTTAGATTTTTATTTGCACCTTTTAATTAGGATAAAAATCCTTCGCGCATTCAGATCGTACACCTCCAAGTTAGCATCTTAAGGCCTTAGGCCACTTTAGAGGCAAAAAAGGGCATATTTTGTGATTTTTTTTTCAGCGAAACCATAAAATAAATCGGAATTACAAAATAGGAGTTTTATTTTACACGGAATTGATTATACAAAATTATTTTTTCACAGCGATACATGTCAAAATCGCGACTGTGCAGCTTTTCTCCGATGGTGCCTTTATTTCTGGACGGTCAACGGCCGGACCAACAGCTCCTATAATTTTTGAGTTATGATGAGACACTAAAGTTTTTTTCGATTATATATAAGAATAGCTATAGGAGTACGTGGGATTTTTTTGATATAATGTTTTTTGTCAAAATGGCGCTTTTCTAAAACAAAAAGTATAAAATGCCATGAGAAAATCGTCAGAAAATTGTTTATACAAAAGGAACTATACAATATAATTTAAAAAAATTCTACGTAGTGCCTCAGAAAATGTAATTCTAAATATACAGTTAAAATTTAAAGTGAACCGGTTGAAATTTGTTTGAGCTATGAGTCCGGCCGACTTGAAAAATGTAGTTTTGACATAAACGCGTTTAAAGTTAGTAGAAAGTCACGACATTAATCAAGGGGGGTTGCGCTAGAATTCGAAAATCGAGTACTTAGAGATCTTTCGCATCCATAATCGTTTGGAATATAATTTTACAGGTACTAAGGTACATTTTTAAGAAAAAAAAATCGATTTTTGGAAAATCCTCGAGTGGCCTAAGCCCTAAAAAAATAGTTACAGAATTTTCGTCGGCATAATTTGCCACAAGTGACTAAAAAAAAATATTCCCATTTCATTCTAAGGATGCAAACTTTAATCTTCTCCTTTGCAACCTCTCGTCTCTGACTATCTAATTTCTACCGACTCACCCTGTACACTTATACACACATAAGTACACAATAGCTTTTACTCACGATAGCATCGTGATGCTTTTTCGCAAAACCAGCAGTCAGACCTTCTGAAAAGAAGCTTGCGGGCTTTTCTCTTCTGGGACGTTACGGTATCACGTACGTAAGCGAACTATACGCGAACCTCCACTATTAATATGTACACGTACATATCCCACGAGTCGTTTCTTGTGCTTGCGTATTTATATTGCAAAAAGATTCTTCTCAAGTATATACGAGATTCCGTTTGTGGGATTTGTGTACCACGAGCACCGGTCGTTTCTTTCTTTCTTTTCCTTTTGATTCGAAGATTCGTAGGATGAGCATACACGTTTATTCACATTCGTGAAATGCTATTTTCGTGGTATCGGAATAACGAGATCGACATAAATTTTCGAAATATCTCTTGAATGATAAGTAATCTGATCGAATCCTCGTTCTATAAATAAAGAATTTCCCTCTTCTTACGAGGTGTGTAAATTAAGATATTACTGGATAGATATTAAAAGATCGTAAATTTTTTTGGAAATTTGAAAAATTATATTTCTTGATAGAATAATTCTAATATATAAAATTAAATGTCTGTGTGTTCGTCTTCTATGAAACTTTGTACAGTTGTTGTTGGTACTTGCGTCAAAGTTTCTGACATAGTACAATCAACGTACAATAGGTGCTGCACGAGTCGTATCGGGTATATGTAATGAAAGCAAACAAACGAGTAATAAACATAAATTCACGAAAATAGGAGAAAAAAAGCGCTGAGTCAGCTTGGTCGATATCCTTGGGCCATACGCGATATATATGTGTGCCATAGAAAATTAATTTTACCGTTATTATTATTATTATTATTATTAAAAATATGTATGCGATTTTATTTTCCTCAGTTTGCTTTGGAATAAATTTAGCTACCCCCGGTGGTTAAGTTCGATCTTCATCTAGATAGTCATCTACATTTATTCATTTTTTGTCCTATTATCTTCTATACATATAAAATAGTTCCGTGACTGACTGACTGACATATAGACAACGCACAGCCTGAACCGCTGAAGATAGAAAAATGAAGTTTGGAAAATATGTTCCTTCGAAGGTGTAGAGGTGCACTAAGAAAGGTTTTTTTTTCGAAAATCAACTCCAAATGGGGTGTGAAAGTTTGTACGGAAAATTGTTTTCCTTGCGTGCATCAACTTGAAACTTGGTATAAACATTCTTCAAAACACATAACAAGGCGTATTTTAGGATTTTTTTAAACAACCCCTAATTAGGGATGCAATGTGATGTTGAAGTATGTATGGAAAAGTCGATTTCCCGGCGTTTTATCTCAATAAAGTTCGGAAGATACGTTCCTTAAAGGGCAGACATGCACTAAAAAGGGTTAGCTTCCAGCATGGTCAACTATATGTGGGCTGTTCGACAGTATCGAATGTCTGAAAGTTGAATGTGTTTGCCGAAGACCATAAATCATACGATGTTGTCTACAGAACTATATTCCAAAGCCATTTAGTTCTGTAGACAACAATGACATTGCATGAAGGTTGGCACTTTTATACTACTATTTCATTAGTTACCAAGCTTTAGCTCAGCCAGTCAGTCTACCATCGTGCCTGAGAAATATAACATTCTTTCTTTATTTCTTAATTTTTTTTCTCTCTGTTTATCTCCTCTCTGGATCATGCGGATGAAGTAGCGGGCAAAAGTTAGTACTCCATGAATTATAGAATTTTTTCACTAAATAATTTAGTAGTGATAAACATATGAATTTAACACGGTTGCTTATGGGAAAACAGCTTCTGCAGACGTTAATGATTGCAAAACGAATGGAACTAAATTGCCGTAAATTCTGAAAATATTATATCATCAAGATTTAGGATCAAGCGATTAATTAAGCTAAGTTTCAAATAAATCGACTGAGTAATTGTCGAGAAATTAATTAAAGTAATGAGGAGTATCGCCTTTTTTAACGATGAATTAATAGCAATCATTGGAAAACTCACTTGGGGTAGAATTATTGTTAACAATAACACGATCTGAACGTATTAATTAAATTCAAAAATTGAGAAATTTTTATTGTTGGACAGTTGAAACAGATGTACAGTCACTGACAAAACCTCAGTCAAGCACACACCGATATCGTCGAATTTGAGTGTAATTATTGTTAAAAGTGGAAAATTAACATTTCTAAATGTCAATTTATTATTAAAATTGCTATTTGTAAAGATAAACATGTACGACATGATCTAGATTCGTGAAACCACGATTGACCCATTTTGGACTAACTTTTTGCCTGACGGTCCATCCAGTAATACCTTAAAACAAAACACTTGGATTTGCAGTGATGCCAAATATTTATCATCATATGCATATGCTCCTAGCCAGTTCTACGATTTCCGTCACGTCCTCCAATCTCGATCTTTGGCGATTTTGCAAATCTACGAAAACACGTTACAGGCCAGAGGACCAGTCCTCTGGCGCCGCTCTGGTACCGCTCTGACCCAGTTACTTCAACCCCCCTCCCCCAGTTTTTACCAATTCTACGTGCTCCTAGACGGCGTACGTACACACATATATCTCCCATTCTCCCTCTCTCTCTCTCTCTCTCTCTCTCTCTCTCTCTCTCTCTCTCTCTCTCTCTCTCTCTCTCTCTCCTATAAAGTTGTGTTCACGGAGCTTTCGATCTACGACGCACCCGTGAAAGTCTCGACTTCCAGGAGATTAGTCGCGAGCTTACGTTCCCGAGTCTCGGAGGGTGGAGGCGAGTTGAAAAAGGAGGGTTGCGAAAAAGTTTTTTCGGTTGAAGTATTATATCGTGGCCGTTTCTCGAGTGGTACTCGTTCTCGAAACTCCGCTTTTTGTTTCTCGCCTCCTCGTCTCCAGGCATTAGCTGCAAAACTTCAACGTTATATATTATACATACTTCTTTTGCCAACCGCGGCGCACACGGGGTGGAAATTCTCTTGTTTTTTTCCTTCCTCCTCACGGAATTCTGGATCTACGAGCGAGAAAACAAATACGAATGCCACAAACGTGCGGACATTTTTTTTCAATAAAATTGCCGTACCGTGAATACGAAGTTATTTTGTATAGCAGTTTGCAAGTTAATTTTACGACGAAGTCCATACACTGAGGGAAACGGGTATGGTATTTAAAAAAAAACGCTCATAGTAAAAGAGGGTATAGTAAAATTACCTGGAGTTTATTGACACCGCAATATAATATGGATTAGGATTGTAACGGAACCTGGCCTCCGTCTGCGCAAACGCTAGTTTATAGTATAAACTTTATACTAGTATATAGTATTTATAGTATAAACTAGGATTCTAATGGCACTTTGCCTCCGCAAACCCTAGTTTATAGTATAAACTAGGATTGTAACGGAACTTGGCCTTCGCCTCGGCAAACCATAGTTTATTCGCAAACCTTAGTATAAACTAAGGTTGGTGGAGGCGGAGGCCAAGTTTCGTTACAAACTTGGCGGAGGCCAAGTTTCGTTACAACCCCTAGTTTATACTATAAACTAGGGTTGTAACGAACTACTATACTATGGTTGTATTGGACTAAACTAGGGTAGTAATAGACTACTATATAGATAATAGACTACTATACTAAAGTCCATGAAAATACTAGTTACTGTACTATAAATTACGGTTGTAACTGAACTTGGCCTCCGCATCCGCAAACCCTAGTATAAACTAAGGTTTCCGGAGGTGGAGGCCAAGTTTCGTTACAACCCTATTTTATACTATAAACTAATGTTTGCGAAGGCAGAGGCCGAGTTTCGTTACAACCCTAATTTATACTATAAACTAAGGATGTAACGAACTACTATACTATGCTTAGAATGGACTAAACTAGGATTGATAGACTACTATACTATAGTCCATTACATCCCTAATTGCTATACTATAAACTAAGGTTGTAACTGAACTTGGCCTCCGCCTCCGCAAACCCTAGTATAAACTAAGGTTTACGGAGGCGGAGGCCAAGTTCCGTTACAACCCTAGCTTATACTAAAAAATAAGGTTTACGTAGGCGGAGGGCAAGTTCCGTTACAACCATAGTTTATACTAAAAACTAAGGTTTGCGGAGGCGAAGGCCAAGTTCCGTTACAACCCTAGTTTATACTATGAACTAGGGTTGTGACGAACTACTATACTATGGTTGTAATGGACTAAACTAGGGTTGTAATAGACTACTATATTATAGTCCATTACAATCCTAGTTACCATACTATAAACTAAGGTTGTAAGCGAACTTGACCTCCTACTCCACAAACCCTAGTATAAACTAAGGTTTGCAGAGGCGGAGGCTAAGTTCCGTTACCATCCGAATATGACTAACACAACTGTAAGCGTAAAGTATATCTAAACATGGGATTTTAGTGGTGTTTTCACTATCTAATATCTCCGAAATAACTATTAACTATTGTAAAAGATAAGGTTAATCGATATATCGGAATATTAATTTAATCGGTGATCGGTTAATCGGTATATCGATATATTCATTGCTATCGAAAAATCGCCGCACAAATACTGACGCTATGAATAGAATAGTAGAGGTGTAACCGGAACAAAACATTTATGTTCGGAAATATATATAGCATGACATTTGATGATACTCTCTAATTATCACAACGACATGAACTAATTGATATAGTTTATGTGTAACAACTAATAATTGTGGCAATATCTTTTGTCCGTTATGCCATATCACTGTAAAAAATAAGCGCGTTGTTTCAATATGTTTCGCCCGTGCACCCGTATAGAAATTTGAGTCGGGACAAAGTACTGCCCCTTATTTGCCATCCCTAGATAATATCAGGCCATGGTCAGGCCGTCCAACGTGGATCAGAATCGCCGTGTAACACGTTGGAAGGCCTGACCATGGCCTGATATTACCTATGGAAGGCAGATAGGGGACAGTACTTTTCCCGACTCAAATTTCTACACGGGCTAGAGCCTTCATAAAGTTAGGTAAAATTAAGACGGGCCCAATCAAAGCCCTAGCTCAATTTCTGCACGGGAATTCCCATGTGGAAAATTGGCAGGGCATCCCCAATACAATTTGGGGTTTTCAATGGATTATTTGTGGATTCCAAAGTAGGGTTTAGCCGGACCGGGCCTCTATTAGAGAATGGTAGGGTAGGTAGGTTGACTAAAACTATGATCTAAGTACGGATACCAAGTAAAAGTCTTCAGGGGTGTAGTTGTAGATTCCCTAGTAGCGATTTCCCCAATACTACTAGACTTTGCTATTATAAAGGTAAATCAATATGAATTGCTTGACTAAATAATTTGTCGCATAATAATTATAGAGATCGATTAAATATAATAATTAAACTATGCGTTTAGTGGACGAGCTGTGATGCCTTGAACCAACACGCATGCGTTGCTTTCATTGGAACAACGCGGGATCCAACATGTCGAAATATGCGACAATTCTAAGCCTCAAATGTATTGAAATAACATTTCGTTTTCACAGCACACACACACGCACGTACGCATATGGCTGCAATTATTTGTTATGAGGCACCGTTGAGGCAATTTTGAAGGCCCTGGTTATTTTGCCTTCAATGGCCCTCGGTAGCAAAGTATGACCGACCACTGATGGCCCATGTGAGGCTTACAAGCTTAATAAAGATAGGGAAAATTAAGATGGGCCCGATCAAAGCCAGAACTCAATTTCTGGGCGGGTAAAGTCTGGTAGTATTGGGGAAAGTCATATTAGGATCTTAGAGGCCCTCACTTGGTCCTCGTACTTAGACCATTGCTTTAGTCAACCTATCTACCCTGTCATTCCCCAATAAGGGCCCGGCATAGCTTTTTTAAAAATGAAAACCCCTACTAGAGAATTCACAAATAAGCCCTTGAAGGCCCCATATTGTGTTAGGGATGCACTGCCAGTTTTCTGCCTGGTTATGGACAGGGACTAAATGAGGCACGTGTTCCTTTTCAAGCGAGAGTGGCGTTTAAATTTATCCTTTCTCGCCGTGTTCGCATGAATGGTTATATAACTATACGGAATTAAGGCGGAGGGGAGAGGGTGAGGGGAAGTTACCCAGAGATTTCCATGGTACCACCCACTCGCTGAGTTACCGGGCAATTATGCTCCGCGGGTGTAATATCCGTACATCAGCTTTTAACGGAGACGGAGAAGAAGAAAAAAAACGAGTCCCACCATAAGCTTCGTTATCATTTCTTTTCTGGTTCCTTTTATAAGATTTTTCCTGCTACTCCTTTTTCTTTTCTCCCGCTCACGTATTTTCCTCCATTCACGTGCTTGAGTGTAATATTTATATTCCATTCTCGATCCTCCACAATCTTTTTCTCCTTTACCCGTTTCCACTCCAGTATTTTTTGTGTCTTCGTATCCCTTCGGCCTTTTTGTTCTTGCTCTCTTTCTCTTCGCCGCGTCTTCCATTTTTATCCAGGCTGCTTACGTTTTGTACCGGAGGCCATTGCGCCTCGGCTCGTTCACCCGTTAAAAGGGAAGACGCGAAGAGTGATACGTCACGATCTTCGCCTAATGAATAAATCATTGCAGCTCCCTTAGGCTTTTCCTGTATTCGACGGATCAAAGAGCAGCGTGTTGGCCCTTCGCCGATGACTTTGGGACGAGGGTACGCGGCGACATTTTTACATCGAGTCAAAGGCTACTGGGCTAAATCTTTCGGAATGCCTTTCAACTGCGATTTTTCCGCTCATACGTTCTCGTTGACTCTTCTCTATACCACGAAGATCACGGCTTATTATCCAAATGATTTGATGAGACAAAAAGTAAAGGAGGTGATTTGTGGTTTTGTTAAATCGACGTCACCTTTTCAGGAAATATTAATGTTTTGGCTGGGAAGACAATACCCGTATGTATTTCGCCAAGAATCCGCCAGGTGGCTTCGAGCGCAGCGCTTCGCGTAACCATGGTACGGGGTCCTACAACGATAAAACTTCGACCAGTCGTTTGGGTAGGGTATGTCGAGCAGTCGGGTAAGTTGGGCAATCGAAATATCTGGAAAACTAAGCACCGCACGCGGGTGCATCAAATGGCGGAAAGCGAGGTCATGTGGGAGGGGAACACATCACGCCATCGCCCGTTGTCATGCGGCGCACGAGACGGTAATACGGGACGTTTCATTATATTTGCACCTAAAAGTAAAAAAAAATCGTGATTGAAAGATTTTCTTCTACCATTGTATGAGAAACAATATTTCAAAGTTCATTGCAATTAATGTTAACGTTACAAAACCTAACTAATTGATAAGCAACTATTGGTTTATTGCTGCATTGTACCAAATCATGTTGCATACGTCTGATTTTTCAATGCAATTCTTACTTTGCCCAACTTACCTCATACTCATGCTCAACTTATCCCACTATCGGGGCAGGTTGAGCAAATTAGTCATTTGATAATTCCAATCTTGCTCAACATGCCCTTCCCTACCCTATATCCCGAACAATAGTGCCATGCTCAAAGCGTGCCCATTCGCTTATGATTTTGTGATACTTGTGAAATAATAAGTATCAGTAAGACCTGATACTATTTATTTTACTCGGGTATGTCGCCCGAAAGGCATTTTCCAGTACCTGATCATTACTCTATCCGTCCACCGGTTTATTACTTATGGCCCCGTCAGTACATTATTACCTTTCTCGTCATTTCGCGGCGATTTTCCGATCCCTTTCCTCCCCTTTTTCAGAAACTGATCAGTTCCTGATCAGTTTCTGAAAAAGGGAATGGCGGATCAGGGCCTGATGACATGGCGAAATTGATTCAAGTTGGGCAGCCTGGCCATGGCCTGATATTATGTAGGGCAGGTAGATAAGGGGTAGTACTTTTTCTCGACTTCAATTTCTACACGGGAGCGGGTTTGCTTTGGCGATCTGTTGCGCTGAGTAGCTTTGGCCCGGACCGATATTTGGATGGGTGACCGCTCAATTTACTGAAGTTTCTATATGCCTCGATGCAAATGCCAAACTGTAGTACATTAAGGGAGCGGGGGGCATGCATGAAGATGACGTAAAAATAGCCAATATTGATGGGCTTATCACTTCTCCTCAGGCTATCTTTCAATAAATACTTTGGACGTTTCTCTCTCTCTCTCTCTCTCTCTCTCTCTCTCTCTCTCTCTCTCTCTCTCTCTCTCTCTCTCTCTCTCTCTCTCTCTCTCTCTCTCTCTCTCTCTCTCTCTCTCTCTCTCTCTCTCTTCGTAATTCGCTCTCACATCGTTTAATTCTTTCCACGATCGTGCTCGATCGTCGTTAAGAGCGAACAATCGAGATCACAACTAGAAATCCTCCGGGCAAGAGCGGGTCTTCCGCTGTAGGGTCGAGGGGCCGCGGAAAAGTGCTGCGAAAGTTTGGAGAAGACCGAAAACAAAACGAAAAAGATTCAGGAATGGCTCTCAAGATATATGCATGACAATACATCCACCCACACACTCGTACATTAACAAACAAAACAAAAAACAAAACAAGAGAAAAACTTCCGGCAGCTCGATTCATTGTTTCCCTCGATAAGAAACTTTCCGCGCGTTCATTACTCGCTTATCGTCGGTCTTGTTCGCTTTTCAATCGAGTTTTCCAACTCGTGAATCCCGAGCGCCGTTCTCCCAATCTTCCATTCAGAAAAAAAACAAAATAACGCCAAGCGAGTCGCAGGTAACATTAACATAGCGATTTTTCATTATCAGTAATTGTAAAAAAATGATCGGAGTCCAAGGTGAAAGTATCGATTTTCGATGAAAAAGTGTCCTATTTTCGTTGATAAAAAAATGTATGCATCGAAAAAGAAAATTTCTTTCGTTCAAGTACTGTTTTTTTTTATATGTAAAAAAAAAGATCGTGAAATTTGAAGTTGATCAATGCGGTGATTTTTTAGATAATTTTTGAAATGTGACATTGCGAGAATGCTCGAAAATCAAAAACCGACATTTTCAAGAAATTGCAACCAGGTGTAAGCCTTTGATTTATTGCAAGATTCGAGGCAAGCATAGTCTCAAAAGGACACATAAATTTTTCTCTTCGTGTCCCGTGACACTCGAGTCTTTGGAGAACGATGGTATCTCACCATTATAAGTCACGCCATTGGAAACGATCTCGAGACTCGCTCTAGAACCCCTTCTCTCTCTTTCTCTTTCACTCTTTCGAGTAGGTCGGTCACATCTCGATGGTATAGAAACCACCTGGCAGGATGACTCTTACGTACAGCAGTCCTGATACCTCGCTTTACCGTTTACTTACTGCCTGAAATCCACTCAAGAACCAACTTCGAGTAGGTACGTTTTCCAAGTATGTGTATCCGAGAAAAGTTCATTTCGAACTTGCTGTATCCAAGCAATGTTAGCTATCAGGACATTTAGTGGTCCCGAATATAGACAAATTTATCCTGCACGAGTTTGTCTTGAATTTGACAACCGCCGGTCAAAGTTTCTATAGGAAAATCAAATTCCCTGCTTTTGTTTTCAATGAAATTCGGAAGATATGTTCCTTCAAGGGCGTAAAGGTGCACTAAGAAGGGATTTTTCGAAAATCAACCCCTAAAAGTATGCAATGGGATGTAAAAGTTTGTATGGAAAATTGTATTCTTTACGTATATCAACTTGAAACTTGGTATAAATGTTCTTCATAACAAATACCAAAACCCATATTTTAGGGTTTTTTGAAACAACCCCTAATTAGGGGTGCAACGGGGTGTTGAAGTTTCTACGGAAAATTGTATTCCTTACGTATATCAACTTGAAACTTGGTATCAATGTTTTTCAAAATAAATGACAAAACCCATATTTTAGGGTTTTTTAGAACAACCCCTAATAAGGGGTGCAACTGGTAATGAAGTTTCTATGGGCCAATGGGGGTTTCACTATTCCCCCTTTTACCATGGGCGTTTGTTTTAAATACCATGGACTTTTCACTCTATGGCGATATACACGTAGGTATAAGACGAGATAAAGCACAAGGGGACCGTAGAACCTCCACGTCTCTAAGTTGTTATCGTTATCACGAGCAGATACTTCGTCGTGGGTGCATACGAGGTGACGCGAGAGGAAAGTGCGAGAAGGTTTTTCCCTCCCCCAAGTTAGCGACATGAAGAACCAGCAGTGATTCATTACCCAACTCTACGTTCTGTGTTTAGATAAAGCTCTTATTCTTACACTGGTTTCCTGCGACTCCTGTTCTCCATTCGAGTTTTTCTCTCCTAGCCGCGCCCTCCTGCTTTTACCTACCCCTTCGAGCTCCCGGCTCCCGGGAGCTCTTTCCTTTTCTTCTTCTATTACTTCCTTTCTCATGTACTTTCACGTTGAAGCATAGCGTGCACCTCTCGACCTTTCGCCTTACTTTTCTCCTCCCCCTTAGCCCTTCACCCCTTCCCCGCCATTCCTGTCGACTTTTCCGCGTTAGCATTCGCGATCTCGTTTCTTACTGTGCGGGAAAGTCGAGCAACTCTAAAGGGGTATGGAGCTCTTTCACAACGTCATCAGTCCGCGACATTCCTTCCTCGCGGAGAGAGAGGAAGAGATGTCGCCCTCTTATCGCGTTTTGCATTTGACTTTTCCTCCAGCCATCCGTCTCTTTCTTTACCGTGTTCCCTTGGCTCTCGATTTTCTTCCTTCACTATGGAGCGTTTAGTCTCATTCTTTTGACTTCCATCTTTTGCCTTTGCGCCACTCTTCCGACCCTTCCTCACCATTGCAGGGATCGTTGCGTAGCTTTTGCGCCAGGCGCTGCTCCTCTCTCGAGAAACTTTTTCACATAAACACGTTAACCAGGCTCTCTTATAGTTCTGTTAAATACGAACCTAAGTGTAGCGGGACAGCAGCTTCGTCAAGCGATATGCCAATGGGCTAGTCCCTTGCCGTGCGGCGATCGCCGCGTAATGATTTTAAGGTAGTATTCTCGCGACAGTTACGTTGAAAAGTTTATTATCCACCCAATCGATGAAAGCTTCGAAATATTGCGAAACATCCTTGTAAGGTAGGTTGTACATCTTATCGGGATGTAAAATCTTATAAAGTAATGATGAAAACGCCTAATATAATGTTTACCTAACCCTCACTTATGTATCAGACAATCCATTTCGGCTACTAATGCGTAGATACTCCGCGTATACGGATATGCGCAAACTACTGTAATCTAGTTCTATTCTGCTCCAGTCGCCTCGTGGCGCTAGCGTCGCTAGACATTGTTCAATTTAAATCGCTATATCTCTGAAACTAAACGGTTAAAATTCATGATTTTTTTTACCCACTTCGTCATATGTTCCTCTGCAATTGAGAATTAAAAAAAAATATCTGTAGAAAAGTTTCGAAGTTGTTGCGTGAAATGTGATATGTGGATGGAGCCTTGTTCGGAGATGTCGAATGCCAAGTATACCTTACTTTGTCATTCATTCGTTTTTGATAAATTTAGTACTGCTTTTTGGGGGGTTGTAGATAGTGAATGAACTTTCGTGTCAAACAGTGTTGGACGAGAACTCGTTGGGCGATAACTGTAGGGAAGATGCAAAATTAATAGAGGTCAGGTCGAAAGTACACGTGGCGCCTCTACGGTTATATTGGGATGTTGAATAAGTTCCTGCTGTTATTTCGTGAAATTTAACGCTTTATTTTTAAAAATTAGTAAAAACAACATGTTACTGAAAGTATTGTCCGTCGCTAGCCACTACTTGAAAACTTCATATGCTCAGCAATTGTTTGCTTACGTGTTTTTTTACAATTACAGTTTTTACAATTTACAATTTAAATACAGTTTTTTTTTCAATTACAGTTTTTAATAATTACAGATACCCACGATTGACGCTTCTGCTTCAAAGAAGCATGAGGGCTCTCCGACGGAAACGAATAAAGTTTTATTATTGTTTTACCAGCACCAGCATTTTTTAAATTATTTTTGCATCCTCTGATGCAGCATGTTATTTTCGACTTTCTCGTCTGCAAATTTGAAAGAAATTATCTTCTTCGATATTGGAAGTGAAGAACTAAAAACTGAAAACAGTGAAGTGACCAGCGTGACGTAAAAACTGACGATGATGATATCATAGGCCAGGCGAGGAAACAAAGAGACATTTCAAGATAGAAATATTCGTTTATTACTATAGACATCATTTTTATGCATGCAAACAGCTTCAAGTTCTTGAAGTGACCATCATCCAGGTTATCTTTAGCGAAAAAAAAAAAACAAAAAATAAGCAGAGCTTTTTCGAGATTCAATTTCAAGACTGCTCTAACCTGATTGTCTGGCAGTTGAAGGGAATACGTCACGGTGGGAGGGGGGAGGCTTTGTTCGTGCTCCGATAAGGTTCAGAGCGATCGCTAGCTTTCCTTCAAACCTGAGTAACGTTCTTTTCCCACGGGAAAAGAATAAAGTTTATTCTCGGTCTCGCGCCACTTTATAATCTTGACGAATGTGAATTAGACTTCTCACAGGTCTTTCCGGGGCTCTTTCGTCGTCCGTTCCTACTCACGGTTCTTTCTCCTTCCTGATGCTCCTTCAAGATTATGCAGATGTCCACAGTCTCACATCCCTCGTATTATTATCTGCTTTGCTCCTTTATCTTTCTCTACCTTTCTCTCCGTATCTTATTCGTCTCGACTTTTGTATTTTCTTTAATCAACTTTCTGCGAAACGAGCAACTCTCCATAACTCGTTGAAGAACGTTTCCACGTCCACGGAGCCTTTTCCCAGCCCGCTTTTTCAGTCAGCAGCCTCCAAATGAGGCACGTTGTAACTCTATTCATTTTTGGTTTTTTTTTTTCCCACGACGGTACGTGGGTGGATAAAAAAAGTGAAACGATCAGGAGGTTTTTTCTCGACCGGTTATTGGTTAAGCGAAAAAATACATGCGGCATAAAGAAATCGAATCAAAGCAAAACTAGTTTCATGAAGGAGCTGAAGTACTTTTGTATCACGTTGGAATCACTGCCCGTGCGGAAAATTGGCAGGACATCCCTAATACAATTCGGAGCTTTCAAGGGATTATGTGTGGATTCCAATAGTAGGGTTTTCCGTAAAAGAGCCGGACCGGGCCCCTATTAGGGAATGGGAGGGTAGGTAGGTTGGGTAAAACTATGATCTAAGTACGGACACCAAGTAAGGGCCTTTAAGGGGTGTAGTTGTAGATTCCCTAGTAGCGATTTTACCAATATTACTAAACTTTGCTATTATAGGAGCAAATCAGTATAAATTGCTTGACTAAAGAATTTGTGGCATAATAATTATCGAGATCGATTAAATGTAATAATTAAACTATGCGTTCAGTAGACGAACGGCGATGTCTTGAATCAACACGTATGCAGTGCGTTCATTGGAACAACGCGAGGGTTCAAACGTGACAAAACACATTTCTTTCAAAAGCCCTGGTTATTTTGCCTTCATTGGCCCTGGGTAGAAAAGTGTGATCAGCCACTGATGGTCCATGTGAGGCTTCTAGATAAGAGCCTTAATAAAGTTAGGGAAAATTAAGATGGACCCGATCAAAGCCCGAACTCAAATTTCGCACGGGTGATTATATATTTTGTTCCAAATCAGTGCCCATTTACTTTATTTCTACGAAAACGATTGCACTCTATTAATTTATAATATAACGTACCCAGCACATGGCGTTGAAGTTTGCATCGTTCGAATGCAACGATTTCTTTTTTCCATTCTTTTATTCTTTTATTTTTCTTATTTTCGAAAAAATTTTTACTGCAAATTGAGATCGTAGATTTTTAATAAGAATACGTAACAACGTTTGAGCAATTTTCGTAGTCTAAAACGAAAAAAAAACCCCCAAAATATTCAATTATGTAATAAATTATACCTAAAGTTTCAAAATTGCAAAACGTCTTGTTCTTTTAAAAAAAAAGATAACCTTATTAAAATTTGCTATTTTTAGTCATCTACGTGTCCCCCCCCCCCCCCCCCCCCCCTCAAATAATTCCCTTTTATCGAGATGAGCTGTTCAATCAGTCTTACTCTCGTAGTTTATAATCCTTCGATCTTGTCGTGGCGTTTTGTAGTACGGCCTCGACGGATTAATTTGAAATTCGCAATCTAATGACCTCTCGTCGTTCTGATGGAAATGCCATAGCACTAGTAGCTGGGCAGCAAAGGCGAAAGGAGATAAGCGACGAAGTAAAAACAGAGAGAGCCATAGCAAAGGACTGAAAAATGAAAAGGAGTGCACCAGGAGGCGGGTGCAAAAGGAGTGATCGCCAAGTAATTAGTGATCCGAGTCCCGTAGACGAAGTATAGAGCAAGAATGGAAAAGGATAATAAGAAGGGAAAGTATAAGGGGGGAGGGGGGATAAAAGATTGCTAGAACGAGAAATCTGCTGCTGCTGTCGAGAGAAGAGATCCTCTTCTCCTGGAGAACGAGAGAGCGGGATGCTATCACTAGAGAGAAGGAAAAAAATTATCCTTGCAATAGGGTGGGAGCGGCGAGGGCGGGAGGGGGTGCGACACCAGCAGATGCCGGGACGACTTTTCGAGGAGGAAGACAGATGTCAAGCCGTTACGTGAGGTTCCGCTAACTACGTAATTACATCATTCCGTTCGCTGGACCCCGTTGAACCAGATGCTTCTGTTTTAGATCTTCGTCTCCCTTCAGATCTCCCGCTTTCTCTCTATCTCTGTACTTAGTCCGTTTCCTCTTAGCGTATGATTCACTCGCAGGCTTTTGCTTTACCCTGTGTTCCTCTTTCTCCGCGACTCGCGGATGGTGGTCCATCGTTTACTTGGTAGGCGAGAATGATCAAATATTAGGGAGCGAATCGCTGATGCATCCACTCGTCCAACGTTTCGCTGGTGTTGCTCGTTCTCCGTTGGACCTTCTCATGACAACTGACCGCACCACTATCTACTGCTTGGACGTCCAACATCCTCATCCTCAAATGTCTGGCGAAGTATGCGAGTATGCAAAACTCTCTGGGATTTTCAATGCCAGATAATAACTTTGCAAGTGAAACTGATCAGGAATTGGACAAGTGAAGGGAAATCGATTTCTGGATTGATAAGAAATCTTAGTTTCCGCGAAGGGGGCAATTTATATAGACGACGACAAAATAGCCAATTTCGATCTTTTTATTTTGGAAAGGAATAAAACATTTTACACTTATGAAACTTGAATGATAGTTTATTACATAATTAAACTGTTTAAATTCACTTTTTTCATTAATATATATTGCAAAATGACGAAGTTATGGCGTGGTCTTCCAGGAAGGTTTTGGCGGCAGTTGTCCGTTTGTGGCAAATCCAACGAGTTCAATATGGATCTGAAAAATATGAATCAGGAATTGTTTGTATTTTAACATCCAGATGTTGAACTTATACCTATGAAACATTTTAAAAGTTGAAAATTTAAAATAATTGAAATTTTTTTTTAGTATACCACGTTTTTAAAACGGACTAAAAAGTATAAAATAATTTCTCCTAGCCACATACAGCCCCCTGTTGTTCGTTTTAAATGTTACAAGTATTTTCATAGCTATTACAAAATTGCAATCACAAATTTTCAGGCCAATTTGTATGGGGTTAAGAATCTGTACGGGGCTAGGAGAAATTATTTTATACTTTTTAGTCCATTTTGAAAACGTGGTATACTAAAAGCAATTTTTATTTAAGTAATTATTTTCTGCTTTTTAGTTTTGCGTGTATGAAATTTTGCAATCGATTTAAAACATCTTGATAAGATTATGACAGAGACATGTGGCATATTACAGGTTTATTTTAGTTTCTTTTCACCTGATCATATCTGAAATAGAAAATTGTTATACCTACCTACCAATAATATATCAATCTGTTTAATTGTCATTTCCCTGAAATATAAAATAAAGAAGCAAGCAACATTGATTTTTATTTCAATATTCAATTTTTTATTTATATTGATCTTGTCTGTCTGTTTGTTTGTTATCCAGTTCTGAGCTATGTTTAAAGTTTCAAGTCTCTAGCTCATCCAGAAGTTAGTTTAAACTCGATTGCAAAATTTGTACCGAACATGCAAACAAAAACAAACAGCCAGACAAGAAAGCGCGTTGATATTGCATTATCATCCAGTTCTGAACTATGTTTAAAGTTTCTAGCTCATCCGCAAGTTACTTTAAAATCGATTGCGAAATTTGTACCGAACAGATAAACAGACAGAGAAGAAAGCGAGTTAATAAAAACGTGGTAAAATGTCACTATCAGAAGAATTTCCATAACCGCGACTTCTTAGAGAACATCTAAAAACGTCTAAATCTACAAAATTTATGTGAAATTTTTCGTTCCAGTTCATCGTTGAGTACGATAATTGATTGTAACTAACTTTTATTAAACGCCTCTGTAATCTACTAATGATTCAGAAGGGCCCTGGCTTATGCGCCCACAAAATACAGCCCTCTGTAAAAGGAATACCTTAAAAAATATAGTCATGCCTAAAAAGGTGTTTGAAGTTTCTACGAAAACTCAATAATTTCAGTGACTTACTGGCTAATCAGCGATTCCAGGGCCATCCAATAGTCCTTCAGTTTCTTCACCAAGCTGATTTTGCTTCGATTAAATTCTTTCGATGCCGCTACACGTATTTCCCTCCCTGGAGCGATCGATACGATGTTGATTTGTCGAGGGTTGGATGAATGACTGGCGATATAGGTCTGACCCCGTTTACTCGGTTTTCTGGTATACAGTGTCGATAACAGAGTGCACACAGCTCAACTAACTATACGTCCGACATAGCTGACCACTGACTAAGCTACTCCCGTTAACCCATTACCATAAACGATTAGCATAATTAATGGGCACGTACGTTAGTCGACCGCGTTATCATCAATAATTATTGCTGACTTAACTTGCAACGACGTTATGATAATTTGGGGGTTGTTAGATACCCAGTCTCCTAGCGAGCCGCTGCTGATATATGAGTTCATTAGGTTCCAGGCATCCCTTTCTCCGCCCATGTGGTAAATTGTAATTTGAAAAAGTTATCCAACCACATATCCGCTGCATAATCGTCCAAAGGTCGCTTTGAACAATCGACCACCATAAACCGATCTACGCGGAGGGTGGATATTTTTGGGGAAAAACTTGCACGAAAGTGCAAAAGTTCCAACACTCTAAAGGGTGTCGAAAAGATCATCAATTATGGTCAGTTGGGTCCTAAAAGGCTGTCATGCAAGACAACTGGGTTGTCCATTTTGAATGAAAGGCCCTGGAACAAGTCACTACTAAACGAAGAGGGAGTACGGGGGCAAGCAATTGCGCCGACAACTGTAATTCATTGATGGAAGGCACGGTTAATTTATCGAAACGGGAGAACAATTAGCATCAGGATTGTATGGTTATGTGAAGAGGGATGGCTACGGGACTATTGGAGAACTGATAGAAACCATCGCTCACGTGTGCCGTTCTCCGGAACATGGTACGACAAGCGAGAGAGGCAGAGTGACTTGTGAATTAATTAATTAGGAAATCTCAGTCGGATAATAGTTTGGTAGTGAGAATAGAGCGAGGGATGGCGAAAGGGGGAGGTAGATAGATAGATCGAGAGAGAGAGAGAGAGAGAGAGAGAGAGGGTACAATGTATACCAGTACTGCAGGAAGAATCCTTCAACATATGCGAGAGGTAGTCTGACATTGCTCGTTATCGCTCATTCGAAATCAATTACCGGAAATACGCGTCTATATTTAATCACATCTCCTATCTCATTTCAATCGCCCCCCCCCCCTATTGAGTTACCGTGGAATTTCATTACACCCCTTGTGCAATTATTAAACTCTGAATAATCGTCGATGCCGAATCAAGCCCAATGGAATGTACGATTGATGAATGTAAAATAATGGTGTAGAGTTGGACGAGCGATGATTTTACAATGGCTGGTCGACACCTAAAGCTAAATTTGCAGGATTTTCTGCATCATTGCTGCAAATAGGATAGTGACCTGGACTAGGGAAGATCGTACCTAGGGGCGATATGGTAGCGGAATACTCGTACGGGCAGAGCAACGATGAATGCGTACTAAGAGCAAGAGAGAGATCGGTACAGGGCGATTCTCATAGGCTAGGAGTAATTAGGCAGGCTAATCATCCCCCGGACCACGTTATCTTAATGGCTCTCCGTAATGCCGTGACATCACAACATGCCCAGCCCTCTCTTCCCTTAGATTCTGCGTTTCTCGGTATAGGCCTATACCCCGGGCGGTTTAATTGCTCCGATAGGTTCGTGCTCGACCGAGCCGTATAGTGTTTACGTCCGGAAGGTCGAATGACTTGACTGGAAGGCAATATCACGTTGGGTTAATGTTGATAGTGCAAGTATAGTGGACTAGGCACATATGAGAGGAAGACTTGTATCGCTCGATAGGCGCATCTACCAGGTCTGAGACACAATGTATCCGTGAAGCTGCGTCCCCAACGACCGATAGTATTTACAAAGTGGATCCTATATTTAGATCTTATACGGTCAAGGGTTATAACGATCATGGATCTTTGGGAACGAATGCCGTGCAACGCAGTACAAGGCAGATGGTAGAACTCCTATCTTGATTATAATTTCTCATCTGAGAAGCCTTTCCGGTAAAAACGCGCACGATATTATCTACGGAAAGGCCAAATATCCGGGCTGAGTTATTCCAACTACTGCGGTAATGAAGTCCATATTATCACGACCAAACGGCTCACAAATTGTGCCAATTTGCGTTGGTGTCTTCTTTTTTGATGCACTGTATGTCACAAAGAGATCATCCTGTATATGGTGCTTCACTGGCTCTTGTCCATCGACCGTGTGAGTCACGGAGACATGATCCTTGATGGTGCTCCACTGTGCTGTTCTTGTCATGACACTGTCCACAGACATGGCACCCAAAAGTGGTCCACGGCATCAGAATAATCATGAAAAATTTTGAATTATCGTTGATTACCGAAAAAGAAGCCACTACCTAAGATTTACCCGTTTGAGCTAGATCCCTCCCCTTCCCTCAAGCCAGTATCCGCCTGTAGTACCCCTCCCCTCAGACAATCACCGCGTCCTTTTGGAAAAAAATGATAAGAACTGAAGTTGTTGTAAATTCAATTCTCTGAAACTTTGGTCCTTACAATTTGTACCGTACGATCGATATTTTGTGAGTTAATCGTAAAAAAAGCGGCAAAGTATAATTATCGAATTATCTCGTTTATTATTAACTTGAGCATAATAATGAAAATAAACAAAGTTATAGAGAATTAAATTCTCAACAATTTTGGTCTCCATGATTTTTTTCCTAGATCGACTATTTAAGGTTCTACGCTTGTAGCAAAGGCACAGGGAAGCTAAAAAATGTTCATCCCCAGTCGGCCTAATCCACGTATGATCCCAGCGTATAGGGTACGCTGGTCGGTTGGGTCGCGTTAGGCTTTGCATATGGGTAGGACCTTAAATATTGGATCTAGGAAAAAATCATTCAGACCAAAATTGTTGAGAATGTCATTGTCTACAACTTTATTGATGTCCATCATTGTCCTAAAGTTAATAACAAAAGAGATAATGAGATGATTGTACTTTGCCGCTATTTTTACGTTTAACTAGAAAAATATCGATCGTACGGTGAAAATTTCAGGAGAGAATCGAATTTACAACAACTTTAGACCTTATATTTTTTCTTTCTAAAAATTGAAAATACCCGAGCTGTTGAGCAAAACCGATTCCTCTTGATTTTCAAAATGGCGGCCAATGTGACGGCGGAATCTGGTCGCCATTTTGAATTTAGACTACCAGTGACCCCCCTCATGGTTAGATTAATATAATTGCTTATGGGAGTTTTTGCAATTTCAAATGTCCAACTTGACGGGGCTATCAGTGGTCAGAGCAGTTGACCGGCGATCGAAAGGTCGCGGGTTCGATTCCCGGCCCAGAAGGGCCCCTCATTTTTTTCGGATTGTTCTCTGGATTTTTTCCCGGGGTTACAAATGGTCTCCAGAGTGGAAAGGAGTTCGTTATTATTCAAGCTTCCTCAAAACAATTATTCTCTGCCTTGAATTTCTTCAATGGATCAAGGTGCCTCGAAGCGTCTGCGTCTCCAGGGCTTGATCCTTCATCCAGGGTTCCCAGCGGCCCCGACGTGTTAGGATACGAGTGAACGCTTCAGAGATTCAGAATTCGTGCTAACATCTCAATGAACGCCAGATGGACTCGGAGACAGAGCTCTCTCACTTCGCGCTTTATCTTCCGCTTTTTCTTCGTCTTCTGCTCGCGACGTCGCGGTCCTGGTGCTGCGTTGCCGTTTGGAGGTAGCCGTAGAGCGCGCGGAAAAGAGAGAAGGCCACGCTTCAGTTTCTCGATATAGCCTGGCAGCTCCGGCTCTGCATCCAATTCCATTTCCCATTTCAACTTTTCTCATCTCTAAGAGGGAGGGAGCGCGAGAGAGACCTGCTGGAGAGCTGGAGCAAAGCAGCTGCAGCTTCGTTGAAGTGTGGCTCTCAACGTCGGGTCACGGAGGTAGAAGTTAAATACCGTTACCGTAATGTTCAATCATTATTTCAGCCATTAAAATAACTCAAAGGAGAGGGCAGAGGGGAAGGGGCGTTGCAGAAACGAGTAAGATGAGAAGGCGCACACTCAGCACAGAAAAACTCTCTTCGACTTGGGTTTCCACAATCTCGCTAGATCCATTTCCTTCGCTAAGAGAGTGTGTGTGTGTCTGTGTGTGTGTGTGTGTGAGAGAGAGAGAGAGAGAGAGAGAGAGAGAGAGAGTGGTGGGGGTCAGAAGTTTTCCTCTCACTCCCTTCCTCTTCATGCTCTAGAACGACTGTAGATTCATTCCGCTCAGTCTACAAATTCCAAACTAAGCAAAGATCTTCGGCTTTTACAATGTCGTCCCCCGGATTAGGTTGACTCCGCCAAATGGCAAATATGATCCTTTTGTCGCCATCATTAGACATTTTTTTCACGAGGAGACAGTCCAATATTGACTCTTCTTCCTTGATCCAGACCACAGTGAAATGATGATGATGGAATTTCTTATATGAGGAAGTTTGCATGTAGTGCAATGATGGACGATGCTATTTTTTTACAGTCCTCGGTGAATAATCATCACCTAACTGAGTAGAAATTGTGCCAGCCTATCTGAGTTACGTGCTTGTAACTCGCTCGCCCATTTAAGCTCGTACGAACTAACTAATGGCTGCCTCGTTATGAGCTAATAATATTCTAAATATTTCGTTACACAGCCCTTGTCTATTCACTACCCAATCGATTTTCATTATAGATGTCGCTGCGTTACAATAAAAATGCCACCTAGTAACTAGGCTGTACTGGATTAGCCAACCATAATTGTAAGTGTAGGTTATGTGACTACACGTACTATCATCTAGCGAATGACTCATGGTTGGCTAGCTAACTTGCGTTTCAGATGGCGTTGGGAATGAATAAAACTCGCAAGTGGATAATTTACCATGACCTAGCCAACGCTAGCTGACTGCGGCTATGCACCCCTTGGCTAGTCACTGCCTAGCCGAACTTGATTACAGATGTCGCTGCCTTATGATAAAAATACCACCTAATGACTAAGTCGTACCTGGCTAGCCAATGATCGTCACATATGACAAAGCGAGATTATGTAACTGCATGTAGTTCCATCAAGCGATTGTCTCATAGCTGGCTAAACAATTTGAGTTACAGATGGCGGTGCGAAGTTGAGGAACTTGGAAGTTGAGGAAGAGATCGTAAAATTACGTCGCGATCTAAATAATGTAAAAAAAAAAAATGTTTGCCCATTGTCTGGAGAAGAAATATTATACAGCTGTGGGATATTTTTTTTAAATCTAGGCACCGCCTAATTTTCTGTATTCAGTCCCTAGACGACGAAAGCGTCACAAGGTTGGACAGTTACTAGTTAAAACGGCTAGCTAATGGCGATTTGAAATATAATTTTACAGCTCAGGGCTAGACGGTGATGAGTTGTATTTTCCACTCATGATACATCTGGAAAAAAATTCCATAAGGATAAAAATCTAGGAATAAAAGAGAAAATAGAAAAGAATGTTCGTTGCGTTCCATTGGTGAAAACTTCAACACCACAATTGCGTGATGAAGACCATTCAGGAAAATCCGTCATATTAGGAAGATCGAAGGTGCCGTGAAACGGTGGTTTGCCGACAGTTGGATTCGCGGGGGATAACGGTATATCGTTGGATACTGTTTGCCAGTGGAAGCCCAGAGACCAAAGTTCTCGAACTCTGATGCCATTGGGCACCAAAGCCCAAAGTTGGCTTCCACCGTGCTGTCATGAGAATTGGACTGTGCGGAGATGCGCGCTCTCTCGACGTTGAAAATGTGTATGAAAACGTTGCGGTATGTCAAATCTGATTTGGAAGCAGCAGTTACCCAAATATATCCCACCGAGTATACGGTTATTGTACGAATAAACGTGCATCCACATAGCTCGGTATAGTAAAATCCAATATGGCAGGCCTGCCGCAGGCACACCTCAGGGATTCCAAAACTCCCGGACTGTGGCCTCGATCTCTCTCTTTCTCTCCTTTGCTCACCACAGAAATATCTGCTGGTGTCGTGGCACCACAGCAAAAAGCTCGTTCCACATCAACCACATTGAAACGACAACTCTTCGGACCCCTGTGTAAGCCGGTGATCTCGACAATTTTCCTCTTTCATGATTTAAATTTTCCCATTTCGAACTCTTATGCCAATATATACACATATATATATATATATATATATATATGGCGGAGCTAGAGGTGGTGGGAGAAGTTGAGAAAATATTGCCAACTTTCCATCAGCAATTTCTTACCGAAAACCCGACGATTCCATCGAATCAAAGTTATCCGCGGTTACGCGTTCAGCAGAGGCAAAACTTTCGTCATGGTCTATGCCATGATCATCCCAATATTCCATTAACCTGTACATACGAATATTCGTGTGCACATCTGTTCTTCTCGATTTTTTTTGTTGGAAAAAGAGGTAAAAATCCCGGTCAATACAAAGCGCAAAGGACCAGTCAAGGTACTATTTGAATGACAAAAAAAATAAGCTTCATTTATGATGCTGAAGATTGCGTGGTTGGAAAGCAACGAACATTCTTGCCAATTCGTTTTCTTTCTTTTTGTTTAATATTTCTCAACCGTTTTTGCGGATTTGCTCTGATGGATCTTTAATTGGAAGACTGAAAAAAACGTTTTAGTTATCTTTTGTAGTATAAATCCTTAACCCTTTGACTGTCAGTGACACACATATGGGCAAAAAAAAGTCGTGCCATTTTTGTGTCATGACACACATGTGGGCATTTGAAAAAAAACATATTTCTACTACAGCGATTTGACTATAATTTGGTAAATCATAGGCTTTGAGGTCGCTGAATCCGAATTTGAAATCAGATTTCCAAAATTCAAAATGGCGGATCCAATATGGCGGACGCAAATTCGAAAAATGGTTTAATCCGACGAAAGTGAGTGCTTGAGGGTTTTTGAGGTCGCTAAATCCGAATTTGAAATCAGATTTCCAAAATTCAAAACGGCGGATCCAATATGGCGGACACAAATTCGAAAAATGGTTCGATTCCGACCAAAGTCGGTACCGTATGGTTTTTGAGGTCGCTGAAACCGAATTTGAAATCGGATTTCCAAAATTCAAAATGGCGGATCCAATATGGCGGACGAAAATTCGACAAGTAGTTGGATTTCGACAAAAATTCGTATTTTTAGGATGTTTATGGCCGGGAATTTCGAATTTGAGTCCTAACGTCAAGTATCTGACGCTCGGATACAATATGATGAATTAAAATTTAGCAAATCATGTATGACAATCTATCCATAGTAACAAATGTAAAAAAATACTTTTTTGGGGTTATATCCCGCTCTTTGCCGAACCCAGAGTCACGAATAGAGGACGTGGCGGTCATTGACTCCGATTTTGTCTTTTTTTGTACTTTTTGTATTTTTTATTTTTTTGTGCTTTTTGTATTTTCAATTTTTTTTGTGCTTTTTGTATTTTTTAAATTTCTTGTTACTATTCATATTTTCATTTTTTTCTCGTATTTCTCGTATTCTATTTTTTTTTTGTATTTTTGCAACTTCCAAAATTTGTATTTTTGTATTTTCAATTTTTTTATTTTTATTCGACTTTGATTTTATTTTTTTTTTTTGTTGTTGTCTGTATCTATTGTTTTTTTTTTCATTCTTTGTGGATTTTTTTTTATTAATTCATATCTTTTATTTTATGTTTGGACAACAAATAAAAAAGAATTTCGGTATTTCACCTGATCATACCGTTATTCGTGGTACTTTTGGAAGCAAGGTACCGCGCACAGTGGAACGTTACCACAATCTTTGCACATAAAGAATGTTGCCTTCCTTTGATTTTTGGAATAACATTCAGTGCAACGCTTTCTTATCTTCTTATCGTCTGAAATATAGGATGGATAGTGACTTCGTGACGAGCGCAGAGGATTTTTGGGTTTACAATGATACTCTTTAGATGATGTGTGTTGATCACAATGATCTTCTAACAGCTCTGTTGCCAGTGCACGACGAAACTGTAAAGAAGTCATTTTTTTCGAGTCAGTTTGGAGATGATTGTAGACGACGGAAGCATTGTAAATTGCAGTATCGAATAAATGAAAGAATAATTTGTGATGCCACTTGACGGTCTTGTGAATTGTTTCGTAAGAAGAAATAGACTGATCTGTTTTATCTACACCTCCCATATTGTTATTATAAGAAATAACAATATTTGGCTTCATGATCTGTTTCTTGGTGAGCCTATCTATTTTGTTGGTAACAGTCATGGCTGGTTTGTGCATGGTTGTAAGCATCGTAACAACTTTTTTGTCTTTCCATGCCATACAAGCCATTTTTGGAGTGTACCAAACTTCCATGTCACCAACTCTTAGATTTTTTGTATTCATCTGTGGCATGTACTTACGATTTTCCCGCACGGTTCCACAGTCATTCGTTTTTTCATCGACAAGCTGTTTACACAGAAGTGGAGATGTGTACCAGTTACCAATGTAAAGCGATCGGCCTTGACCTGCGAGATCTCCAAGTAATCTTTTTACTACTGTGCCAGATATGCCTATTCCTTTACGGGTTCTTTGATTTTCACGTTCTTTACCTGTGTATATGCTCAGATCATAAACGTAGCCAGTTTTCGACTCGGAATTTTTGTATATCTTTATCCCAAAACGAGCTCGTTTATTTCGATTACATTGTCTAAAATTTAGCCGACCTTTCCACGGTATCAATGATTCGTCAATGCTTATGTCTTCTCCTGGTCTATAAATGGCTTTGAAGTTTTCAACTAGAAGTTCGTAAACAGGACGAATTTTTCTGAGCTTATCTGTTGAATCATCCTCATTTTCGGAGAAATGTAATAGAGTTAGCAGCTGACGGAATCTATTGTATGTCATCACAGTAGAGAAAAAGGGTGTTGCTAACATTTTGTCTTTGGTCCAATACATGTCGAGCGATGGTTTTTTTATAATTCCCATCAAAATAATTATTGCATGGAATGTATACATTTCATCAGGATCTGTTTCTGTATACTGTAGAATTCTCGATTGCGGCTTCAGCTTGTTAGTAAGCCTCAAGGCATTTGTTTTCTCTACAGCAAACTTATTTGTTTCGTAACAAATCATTTCCATCATATCTTCCGAAAGCAACTTTTTGAAAATGTTGGCTGGACTGCTGTATCTATTGAGACCACTTTCAGATTGCACACCTGCATTTAAATCAGCAAATGGATGAAGTATTGGCTCAAATAGTGACTGCTCAGATTGTTTAGTCCATATCAGATCTTTTCGGAACTTGTCTAAACGCTCAAATAATGGTACACTAGATTCATTCTCTGATTCTAAAAGCTCATTTTGTGCACTTTCCTGTGATTCATTATTGGATTGCTGAATCGGCCCTTCTGCTTCATCGTCACTTTCGCCTATCAACCATTCATCGTTATCGAGAGAAATGTCTGTATCCGAATCAGAATTATTTATTTGTATCTCATCAATTTTCCGTTTTCGAGTAAACACCAAACGTGTCCTCGGCATTGCAGTAAAAAAAATTGACCGTTTCTTACAATACCGTGTATTTCCGCAGAAATCTGATATAATAATCTGATATAAAATCTGATAATAAATTGATACCCTGGAAAAAAATAAATTGGTTCCTCCAATACTTCGATGATGACCACGTGAGGAATGGTGGTTTAGAAGGGATAATCGGAGAACGACGATGCGTGTCGTAGATCGACTTCACGTCAAAAGAGAACGAGTCAAGCGTATAATAGATGGATGCCTTTAGAACGGTGTGCGCGATCCGCGTGTCACAGACATAGCGGGAACACTGTAGAAGCGCTAGAGTGCAGGCGTAGGGCCAGCGGACTCGAATAGATATGAGATAAAGGATAGCGATGGAGTTAATCTACAACTGATACATATCGGAAATACGCGTATGAAGCCAAATAAAGCCGGTCTACTTCAAATATGAGTGTTGTGTATTTATTTCCGTGATTTAGGAGCCTGTACGAGACAAAAAAAATTCTCGCTAGATATTTACATTGTTTAGATTATTATTAATATTATATTAAATGATTTCTCGCATTTAGGCGCTCGAGTTCAAATCAACTTAATCATACTAAAATTGAAAACCTTTCCTGTCATATTGGAGCCACCATTTTGAATTTTGGAAATTCGATTTCAGATTCGGATTCAGCGACCTCGAAAACCCTGAGGTACTCACGTTCGTCGGAATCAAACCATTTTTCAAATTTGTGTCCGCCATATTGGATCCGCCATTTTTTATTTTGGAAATCCGATTTCAGATTCGAATTCAGCGACCTCGAAAACCCTAAGTTACTCACTTTCGTCGGAATCAAACCATTTTTCAAAATTGCGTCCGCTATATTGGATCCGCCATTTTTAATTTTGGAAATCCGATTTCAGATTCAGATTCAGCGATCCTAAAAACCTTCATACTGAAATTTTAGGGTAAATCTGTGAAGATTTTTTTCCAACACAAAAGTGGCACGAAAATCCAATTTTCGCCTGACTGCGAAGGGGTTAAGGGGGGGAATACATGTAGACGACGTAAAAATAGCCAATTTTCAATGTTTTTTTTTTGGAAACGAACTAAACTTTTTACATTTATGAAACATCAGGTACAATTCATTACATTATTAAATTATTTAAATAAATATTTTCAATATAAATTCCAGGAAGGTTTGGGGGGCTCTTGTCCGTTTATGGGCCAATACAACGAGTTTAATATTGATCTGAAAAATATGAGCCAAGAATTTTTAGTATCTTAACACCCAAATGCTGAACTTATACCTAAAAAACTTTTAAAAAGATGAAAATTAAAAAAATGGTACACTTCGGGGAAGAAAATTGAAATTTTACATAAAATATTCGTTCTTTTTTTGCAATAAAAAACATTACATTTTAAAAGTGATTTTCATAAACAAGTTGGTTGATCCAAGGTTGGTTGTTATTGAGTCTTGTGTACAATTCTAGCGCGATCGGTCAACTCGTTTAAAAATTATGTTTCCCACAAACTTAAAAAATGTGTTTTCGAGAAAAACGTGTTTATGGTATTACCTGATGGATATTATAAAAAAACTAAAACTCTTGAAAATTTGAAGAATGATAGTTTCTGAAAGAATAATAATACATTAATTATTTTAGAATTTTTCACTAAATATTTTAGTAGTTATAAACATATGAATTCAACACGGTCGCTTATGGAAAAACGGCTACTACATACGTTAATGGTTGCAAGATGAATGGAACTTAATCGTCGTAAAGTTGAAAAATATTATATCATCAAGATTTAGGATCAAGCGATCGATTATGCTAGGTTTCAAATAAATCAACTGAGGAATTGTCGAGAAATTAATTAAAGTAATGAGGCGTATCGCCTTTTTTAACGATGAGTTAATAGCAGTCATTGGAAAATGCAATATATATTGAGCTTTTGGGTAATTATTGATAATAATAAGATAATCTGAACGTATTAATTAAATTTAAAAATTGAGGAATTTTTTTGTTGGACAGTTGAAACAGATGCACAGTCACTGACGACACCTCAGTCGAGCACACGCCAATATCGTCGAATTTGACTTCAATTATTATTAAAAGTATAAAATTAACATTTCTAAGTGTTAATTTATTATTAAATTAGCTATTTGTAAGGCTAAACATGTACGACATGATTTAGACTTGTAAATCCACGATTCGCCCATTTTTAGACAAACTTTTTGAGCGACGGTTCATCCAGTAATACCTCAATGTTTCGAACTACGAAAACAATTTAATTCCACGTCGGAAAAACGATACGTCTTTTGAGGTTATAAAAGAGTCGACCTATTTTTGGCATCTTTATAAGAATGGAAGTGCTGCTCAGACAGGTCATGTGCCATCGATCGGAACACGTGATAATCGGAACGAGGAAGGTCTGGTGAATACGCCGAGTAGGCTACGACTTCCCATTTAAGCGTTTCCAAGTAGATTTTCACCAGTTTTGCAACATGTGGCCGAGCGTTGTCATGCTGCAAAATAACTTCGTCGTGTCTCTGCTCGTATAGCGGCCGTTTTGCCTTCAATGTTCGGCTCAAACGCATCAATTGCAGTCGATAGCGATCTCCCGTGATGGTTTCGTTCGGTTTGAGCAGCTCATAATAAACTACACCCAGGTCATCCCACCAAATGCAGAGCAGAAGCTTGGAACCATGGATATTCGGCTTTGCCGACGATGTTGATGCATGGCCGGGCTTACCCCACGATTTTCTACGCTTAGAGTTATCGTAGTGTATCCATTTTTCATCGCCAGCCACGGAACGATGCAAAAAACCTTTCCTTTTCTGCTGTTGAAGCAGCTGTTCACACGTGAAAAGACGCCATTCGACGTCTCTCGGCTTCAACTCGTACGGCACCCAGTGTCCTTGCTTTTGAATCATTCCTAATGCTTTCAAACGTTTTGAAACTATTGTGTGATCAACTCCTAATGCTTCTGCAAGTTTAGCTAGCGTCTGATATGAGGCTTCATGAATTAATGCCTCCAATTCTTCCTCATCAAACTTTTTCGATGCGCCTGAGCGATCTTTATCTTCAACATCAAAATCACTATTTTCGAAGCGTCTAAACCAATCTCTGCATATTTGTTTCCACCAGAGCATGGTCGCCGCAAGTCTCAACAAGAATTCCATGTGCTTTAGCTGCAGATTTTTTTTTAAATGTAGTGCAGTAAAGTACCCCGCAAATAATCTTTTTTTGGCGTCAAATTTGACATGATTAACTCTATGAAAAAAAGTTGTTTACACTTCGGCGAAATGACATACACTGAAAGTCAAGTTTGCTTACAGTACTTCTTCATAGATGCATCACTATCTTAAACTACATGCAGTTCTGGTACAACAGCATCTGTTGGGAAACAGCGTGAACTTATTCAACGTCCCAATACAAAATGTCCAACTTTTCGTCAAATTGCTTAGAAGCGCTGTAATTACAAGATCCGTTGTAAAGTCAACCGGAAGTAGGTGTAGCTTGGTGTTATTTGCACGCAATACCGTAACGGGGATACGGCAGATAAACGGGACACGTTTTCAATGGAATCTCCGAGTTATAAGACCATTTGGGAATGGAAGTTGTGTCCGTTCTGGAATAAGTGTTCGCGGTTATGTCCGTTCCGAGCGAGAGAAGCTTAACGATCGTTCTTACGAGAGAACTTGGACCCGAGAGAGGGAGAGAGAGAGAGAGAGAAGGAAAATGTAAGACGTATCGGTGCAGTGTGTGTGTGTGCATTGTCGAAGAGACTTAGCTACACCAAGTTCCATTTCCTCCTTGCCTGCTTTCTACTCAGCTACACTGGTAGTTTACTTACCAATACCAACAGATGTGCTCCAGCACATTGCGCCCAGCCTGGTTTAACCTTCTTGCCGCCCCCTTTGAACGGAACTACCCCCCCCTCCTTTCTCCACCCTCACCCACCCGTTCCGAAACTTAATTGCATTTACTTGTAAGCGCCCTCTATACGCTTGCGACAACACCGGGACACCGTTCAGCAATATCAAGATTGTTTTTCTTTCGACCGGAAGACAAATTACCAGCATATAGGTAGTCGTGGGCGGACCACCTATAAGATCTAGAGTTGTGGGTGGATTCAGCTTGCTAGGTGGGTGTACCTGCTTGCTCCAATGTGCAATGTAGTTACAAATTGAATTTTTTTATTGCATCGTCTTGTCGTGTCCTTAAACTTTGAGATATTCCTTTCACGAAACACGAATATTCAACAATTAACTGATTTTCGTCAACGATTAAGTAAAAATACATGTTGGTATGCTGGTGAAATTTCGAGCCCAGTTACCGAAATCTTAACAAAAAAATGACGACTTCAAAAATCGTTTGATTCATGCAGTACTTTATGCTGATAACATGCCGGTCGCATTTCTATGTAATTTATATACTAAACTAGCGTTTGCCCGCGACTTTTTCCGCGTGGACTTTAGGATTTGATCCAGAAAGAAAATGAACGAAGAGAGAAAAAAACGTAAAAAATAAAGAAAGAAGGTAGAGTGTTATATTTCTCAGGGACGATGATAGACTGACTGGCTTAGCTAAGGCTTGGTTATTGATGAAATAGTAGCATAAAAGTGTCAACCTTCGTACAATGTCATTGTTGTCTACAGAATTATATGGCTTTGCAATATAGTTCTGTAGACAATATCGTATGATTTATGGTCTTCGGCAAGTACTTTCAAGTTTCAAACATTCGATACTCTCGAAGAGCCCACATATAGTGAGAAGCTAATCCTTTTTAGTGCATTTCTATGCCCTTTAAGGCTTTAGGCCACTATAGGATTTTCCAAAAATTGATTTTTTTTTGTTAAAAATGTACCTTAGTACCTATAAAATTATATTCCAAAAGATTATGGGTATGAGAAATCTCTACGTACTCGATTTTCGAATTCTAGCGCAAGCCCTCTTGATTCATGTCGTGACTTTCTACTAACTTTAAACGCGTTTATGTCAAAACTACATTTTTCAAGTCGGCCGGACTCATAACTCAAACAAATTTCAGCCGATTCACTTGAAATTTTAACTGTAAATTTCGAATTACATTTTCTGAGGCACTACGTTGAATTTTTTTTATTATATTGCATAGTTTCTTTTTTATAAACAATTTTCTGGTGATTTTCCCATGGCATTTTATACTTTTTGTTTTAGAAATGCGCAATTTTGACAAAAATCAATATATAAAAAAAATCCTAAGTACTTCTATAGCTATTCTTATATGTAATCGAAAAAACTTTAGTGTCTCATCATAACTGACAAATTATAGGAGCTGTTGGTCCGGCCGTTGACCTTCCAGACATAAAGGTGTCATCGGAAAAATGCTGCACAGTTGCCATTTTGACATGTATCGCTGTGAAAAAATAATTTTGTATAGTCAATTACGTATATAATAAAACCCCTATTTTGTAATTCCGATTTATTTTATGGTTTCGCTGAAAAAAAAAATCACAAAATATGCCCTTTTTGGCTTCTAGAATGGCCTAAGGCCTTAAGGAACGTATCTTCCGAACTTCATTGAGATAAAACGCAGGGCAATCGACTTTTCCATACAAACTTCAACACCACATTGCATACCTAATTAGGGGTTGTTTAAACAAATCCTAAAATACGCCGTGTTATTTATTTTGAAGAATATTTATACCAAGTTTCAAGTTGATACACGCAAGGAAAACAATTTTCCGTACAAACTTTTACACCCCATTTGGAGTTGATTTTCGAAAAAAAACCTTTCTCAGTGTACCTTTACACCTTCGAAGGAACATATCTTCCAAACTTCATTTTTCTATCTTCAGCGGTTTAGGCTGTGCGTTGTCTATATGTCAGTCATTCAGCTACGGAACTGTTTTATTTGTTTAAGAAGATAATAGAAATAAAATGAATAAATGTAAACAACTATCTAGATGAAGATCGAGCCTAACCACCGGGGGTAGGTAATCTTTTCCCAATGACCGAATGATTTTTTTATATGTTCATTCATTTGTTGAGGAATTCGAGCGAAAAAAAAATAGGCATATGATGGGATTTTTTTTGCGAAATAATCAAATCGAAATTCTGTGCACAAGTATTTGTAGTATTACAAATTAACTATGCAAAATAATTTTTTCGTAGTGATTAATAAGAAAATGGCGACTGCACAGCATTTTTCCATTGATGCCTTTTTTTTACTTGGAAGAAAAATCCAAAATTTTCTCATTTATATAAAAAAAAAAAAAACAGCTACAGAAGTGCATAGGATTTTTTAAATATATTCATTTTTGCAAAAATGGTGCATTTTGGAAAAAAAAAGTTAAAAATCTCAGGAAAAAATCATCAGATAATTGTTCATAACAAAAAAAGCTATGCAATACAGCGAAAATAAAATTTGAAATTTTCAATTAAAACTGGAAATTTTCAAATAAAATTTGAAACTTTTAGATAAAATTTGAAATTTTCAAACAAAATTTGAAATCTTCCAATAAAATTCTAAACCTTCCAATAAAATTGATTTTTTTTCCAACCCAAGCCAAGAAAGTGGAAACCTGCCTCAAACATGTCCAATCAAAATGGAATTTCTTGGCTTCCATGTCCTCCACTAAATCGTTATGAAGCCAAAACATTGAGAAAATTCGAGGCATGCGCAACCTGCGAGTTGTTTTCTTTTTCAATGATGATTTTTTCACAGAGCACCCTTTACGAGCAAAATAAACTGATGAACAATCACCCAACCAAGTATTGGCTCAGGCAAACGCTGTTTTATCCAGAAAATCGCTGCCACCTCAAACCTATCGATCCTTTTTGCCTGTCAGTTGAAATCGAGAAGTATCGGAGTAGAGAAAAAAATTATACGCGCTTCCGGATAATTCTGATTGACAATCAACCTTGTTGAAAGAAAAATGAAAAAAAAACATCCTTCCTGCTCATCTTGTACGACGATCGTCGTGAAGAGACGTCGTTTTGTAAGATAAGTAATTTCGTAAGCGTTCGTTAGTGCCGAATATAAAAGATATGGAATGGGGTAAATTCCATTGCCGCAAAGTTTTCAATGCGCATTGCAGCTTTTTACTCCTTTTCCATTCACTCCGCGTGTATATCACGTCGAATTGCATATAAAGGGTGTCCCAAAATTCGCGCAAGAAGTAATTTTGATAGAAAACACAGGTTTTTAATTAAAAATTATAAATTTTTTGTTTATTGATTCATAAAGTATACAGTATAGGATTATGTATGGTATAGCATATGAATTTGTTTCTCAACAATCACTCGCGGATTTTCCAAACCTCAAATGCAACAATTTTGTCGATTAACGAAGCCATCAAGATAAAAATCAGCCTAATCGCTGAAGTTGAAGAATAAGCTGAAGCTGAAGAATAACTGTGTTTGAAAAAATCAGTATTCACTTGTTGTCGTCCCATAAACCATTCAACGAATTCTCTTCGCTGTGCGTGATTAGTAGGCTTCGGTTCTTGAGTCAATTGAACTTTGTAAGCATGAGAATGCAAATCTTTCGTGATAATGCGCTGTAGAGAGCTTCTCGAAATGTCCAATTCTTGAGCACGGTGCCGAATTGATGTTCCTGGACTCTCAGCAACACTCTCACGAAATGCTTCGATGTTTTGTGTTGAACGACTTGTTGAAGGATAGCCAGAGCGTCTAAGATCACTCATTGATCCAGTTTCCCTGAATTGTTGAAATTGATCTCTTCAAAGTTGAAGTTAAATCACTATTCCGATCATATTTTGTACGAAAATTGCGAACTGTAGCTGCCAAAGCTTCATTATTTTTTTAAATATTGCTCAACAATGAAAACGCGTTGTTCTTTCGTGTAGCGCTCCATTTTTAATAACCCTGAACTGTCAGCTGTCACGCTGTCTTTTTTTTTCGTTGGCAACACTTTACCGCACAAATGGCGGAAAATTCAAATCTTGCGTGAATTTTGGGACACCCTATACATATATATATATATAAAGTCGTGAAATCGAGTCGAGATTAACGAATTCCCCGGTTCTCTGTAGATATTCTCAAGTGAAATCCGTGACTAAGTGAATTCCCGGAATTGTTTTCATTCCAACATCGAGTTTTCTCCCGTTGGCGATGCTCGAACTCGCGCCGATGTTGTGTACGGAGATGCAACTCGGCTTCACTGTTTTATACGTGCACACACTTACGGGTACGTGTGTAAAGAAACGGGCGTGGGTGTGCGCGACGTAAACTCACGACGTGATCCTTCAGGACTTCGCCATTCTTCGCTATTAAGAGGGGAAGCTACTTCCGGTGCAAGGTTATTTTTTTTGGGAGTCACCAGATCCTCCACCCCCACATCCCCATATGGATTTGATAGGGACGCGGCACGTAGGGAGTACACATTGGAATCCAAGTGGATTCCGCGCTATTTCCCGATTCACGTCGTTTGACAATTGTTCATTTGAAATTCTCAACAGGAATTTAAGGGGTAACACCACTCTAGAGGTCCGAAAAAAGGCTTGACTTTGAGAATTAATTTTGGAAGTATGGAAAAAAGGGATCGGAATTCTTTTTAGACAGTTGATCAAACATGCATTGGAGTGTAAAAAAACATTTTTTTATTGACATTTTGTTACAAAATGGCGGCGCCACAGTCAATCTTTGAAGTCGCCTTTTTTTTTAAGGGCCTCCACGGGAGGACGGATTTCTCCGAAAGTTCAAGGCCTGGGACAAAAAACCAAAAAATTTCTTAATCTATATGACATTGCCTATAAGAGTACGTAGCGATTTTTTTTTAATTGATTTTTGTAAAGATGGCGCTCTTATGAAAAAAAATCGAAAAAACGGCTACGTACTTTTGTAAAGAATGTAATTGTGAAGCTACTGTCAAAATTTCAAACCGATCCATGCAATAGTCTCCGAGTAATCCGTCCTCCCAGTTCGAAAAACATGGTTTCGAGAAGAACGAGTCCGAGCGCGCTGTATCGCGCTCAACGCGTGCTTCGAGGCGTTGCGGGAAAATAAAAAATTGAACCCTTTAACATTTTTTTTTCGCTATGGGACCAATTGTATATTATTTTGATGACCCTAAAGTATATTTGAAGCCAAAAGAAAATTGATTTTTTCAAAATCCTAGAGTGGTGTTACCCCTTAATGAATCTCAAAAAAAAAAGATATCCTTTCGTGATCCAGGGCACAAATTTATTGGGGAGTTCCAAGATGCACCCACGTCTCTATAGGAATTTGCTTGGGACCCCGAACATAGGAAGTCCTCATTGGGATCTAATTGAATTCTGCACTGTTCCTCGATGAAGGTCTATGCAAAATTCGTACCACGTGCAAATCGAAAATATGTGGAAAAGACACGAGAAAAAAAAACCTCGGCGTGTTAAAACATAACCTGCACGCTTCGCGAGCGTTTACGTTTGTGGCGATATTATGTCAAAGTGCAGTAAAATGAACAACGAGCGATAATTAAAGTGGATTTCCAGATATGTGATTCAAATGAATTTTTAAGATGTACTGTTTTAAGGCCCCACACCACGGTTCGTGCGCGGTACGAGGGTGTATTTTTCGTAATTATTTTCAAGCAAACGATGAATGGAATTTTTTTTATTAATACTCATAGTCAATATACACATATAGAAGACTGTATACAAATTTTTGTACTCGAATCTAAAGTATAGTTTACGGTGTACGCCGCTTCCAAGAGGACACACCGACGAAATTGCTGCTCGGCGGTTGACAGCGATTAAGCCATACGGTTCATCTGAAAAATAAAATAAAAATATATTTAGAAACTAGACATATAGATTTACAGCATCACGTAGGGTAATTTCGATATCTAAAAAAAAAATGGCGGACCAGCGAATTTTATTTCCGATTTTCATGGAAAATTTTCATCGTTCATAAAAAAAAAAATAGAAGGGGGCCCTTTATAAAAAAAATCCCTACGTGGTGCCATAGAGACTGGATTTTCGAACAGTTTAAGACTTGGCGCATGCAAATCAGATGAATAGTTTTTTTAATATGTTGTCAACCAGGTTGAAAAACGAAGTGTTGAGAAAAACGCGTTCAAAGTTTTGTTGAAGGATAATTCAACATACAAATTAAATTTTTTATTTGTCTTTTTTTTTTGTTTCTCACCATTAGTCAGCTATTCCTGGACCTGGAATGTTTAAATCAATTTTTTCATAAAAAAATAACGCAAATAGCGACGTTATTGCGTAGTTTTTGAGAACGGTTTTTGGCGGCAGTTGTCCGTTTGTGGGAAATCCAACGACTTCAATATTGATCTGAAAAATATGAGTCAAGAATGTTTAATATTTTAACATCCAGATGCTGAACGTATACCTAAGAAACATTTTAAAAGGTTGAAGATTTTTTAAATGGAAAACTTCTAAAAAAAAAGTTAAAATTTTATACAACATTTTCGTTCTTTTTTGCAATAAAAAAGTACTTTTTCAAAGTGATTTTTATACCTCGTGGGTTATTAAGTTAAAGGTAATAATGTTATTAAGTTGTGTGTGCAATTTTACCACGATGGTTTAACTCGTTTTAAAGTTATGTGTCCCACAAGCTTGATTGCGTTTTTTTTTCGGTTTTGCTTAGGTTCGGTTCTATTTGTTTGGATTTTGTTTGGGTTGGTTAGGTCAATCATGTCGATAAAGTAGGGATAGCTGTGATATGCTATGATAAATATAGGTACACACTCGCATTAATTTATCCACTTTCATAATTCAATATTTCGAAAACTATTGCGATAGGCCCAAAATCCTTTTGGGCAAAGACTCATATTGTCAAAAAGGAGGACTGCAAAATCCCACCCAAATCAAAGGGAACGGCTATTCGGACGTTTATCCCACATATTGCCCCCTTAATATATATATATATATATATATATATATATATATATATTAATGCACCCTCTACCGCTGACAAAATCCTCATCTCTTCTCCCTTGGATGATCCGGTACATTATATAACTGTATTAATACATTAATACGATATTTAGCCCGAAAAGTTTAAACGTTTACTGCCGTGAAGCCACCCCGAGTCATAATTCGAGGCCAGGAAAGCGGCGATATGGAGTATTAAGCGCGAAGCAATGATATTCGTATTTAAGCCCTAATCTGAGCAAGCCCAGCGGAAAAGGGGCGGCGTCACTCCTTCCTTAATCTTAATCTACACGGTAGGATTCGACCTTAAGTCCCGATTCCATTATCATAGTTATGCTCCATTATCAAGTTCTGTTTCACGTCTCACAGTTTAACGGGATTTTCCCAGAAACAGAATTCAAATGTCTTCATTGTCATTATTGGAAAATTGTTTCTCAGGTATTTGGTTTCTGAATGGAGCGAGAAGAAATTGTTTTTCCTACTTTTTTTCCACTTGGACGGATTTGTCGTCACGTGTGTATTTGTAACGGAATGATGTTCTATTTTTGAGTATAGTGAGAAAAATGCTTTCGTTGAATGAGGTATATTGACGTATTTTTGTTTGAAGCAACTATATATGTTAGGTATGTAAATATGAAACCGAAATGTTTGTATAGAAAATACACGTTTATTGTATGAAAATTATGAAAAATATTTTACTCGAAGTATTGTCCATTGCTAGCTATACATTTTTCCCATCTGTCCGGCAATTTGTGGATGCCACGCCAAAAAAAAAAGGTTGCTCTTTTGAGGCAAACTAGTCATCGAGCCATTTTCGTAAGAAGCGAAGCGCTGCTCAGCAAGTGCGTGTCCCATCGTTGCAAATACCAGGTGTACAAGTATGAAATGCGGATTTCAGACAACAGATGGTGCACCAATACAGTTTGTGGTATAAAGATTTGACACTGCGCCATTTTGTTATGTCATCAACAAGTGTCAGACGCGCACAAGTGATACATTGGAAAAGTGTGTGCATAGTGTTGTGCTGTTGTGTTCAATATGTCGAAATTTATACCGAAGAAAGAGCATTCGCGGACAGCATGAATTTTTTGTTTTCATTTGAAGAAAACTGCTGCTGAATCATACCGATTACTTCGAGAAGCTTATGGTCAACATGCTCCATCGCAAGATACGTGTGAACGATGGTTTCGGCGTTTCAAAATTGGTGACTTCGATGTTGCAGACAAGGAACCTGGAAAACCGCCAAAAAAATACGAAGATGTGGAATTGCAAGCATTGTTGGACAAAGATGATGCGCAAATACAAAAACAACTCGCCGAGCAATTGTGCGTTAGTCAACAAGCTGATTCCAATCGGCTACGAGAGATGAGAAAGATTCAGAAGACCGGTAGATGGGTACCACATGAGTTGAACGACAGGCAAATGGAAAAGCACAAAAACACATGTGACATTTTGCTCGCTCTGTACAAAAAGAAGTCGTTTTTGCATCGTAGAGTTACAGGGGATGAAAAGTGGATTTATTTTGAGAATCCCAAGCGCAAAAAATCATGGGTAGACCCAGGCGCACCATTCACATCGACCGCAAGACCGAATCGCTTTGGCAGAAAGACGATGCTCTGTGTTTGGTGGAAGCAGAGGGGCGTGGTCTATTATGAGCTGTTAAAGCCTGGGGGAACGGTAAATACTAAACGTTACCAACAACAATTGACCGATTTTAACCGTTCGCTGCTTGAAAAAAGGCCAGAATACCGAAAGAGGACGGAGCCAAATCTGATGAGTAAGCCGCATGCGAAAGTATTTCCCAACTAAACGCCTCAATCGTTTCCTTGACCAGTTTTGTTATGTGTGATGGTGCATTATCATGAAGCAAAATCATTTTGTGTTGTCTTTTTTTATATTTTGCTCGTTTTTCACGCAAAGCTTGATTCAAAGTCGATCATTTGTTGTCGGTAGCGTTCAGTATTAACAGTTTCGCCAGGTTTTAGCATCCAACAATGCTTGCAATTCGCTGTCTTCAAACGTTTTCGGTGGCCGTCCACGTTCTTCGTTTCTCACGTCAAAATCGCCACTTTCGAATTTTTTAAACCACTCAAAGCACTGTTATTTACCAAGAGCATGCTCACTGTAAGCTTTGACAAGCATTCGATGCGATTCCGCAGCAGTTTTCTTCAAAGGATAACAGAAAATCAATGCTGTCCGCAAATCGTAATTTCCAGGCACAAAATTCGACATTTTTATCAGGTGTACAAGTATGAAATGCAGATTCCAGACAACAGATGGTGCACCAATGCAGTTTGTGCTATACAGATTTGACACTGCACCATTTTGTTGTGTCATAAACAATCAAACGCGCACGAGTGATACATTGGAAAAGTGTGCACATAGTGTTGTGTTGTTGTGTTCAATATGTCGAAATTTATACCGAACAAAGAGCATTCGCGGACAGCATGAATTTTTTGTTTTCATTTGAAGAAAACTGCTGCTGAATCATACCGATTACTTCGAGAAGCTTATGGTCAACATGCTCCATCGCAAGATACGTGTGAACGATGGTTTCGGCGTTTCAAAAGTGGTGACTTCGATGTTGCAGACAAGGAACCTGGAAAACCGCCAAAAAAATACGAAGATGTGGAATTGCAAGCATTGTTGGACAAAGATGATGCGCAAATACAAAAACAACTCGCCGAGCAATTGTGCGTTAGTCAACAAGCTGATTCCAATCGGCTACGAGAGATGGAAAAGAATCAGATTAATAATAATTTTCGCAATAACAATATATAGACCTTGAAAGACTTATGTTTCCTGGAGAAATACAAGGAATGCAAACTTCATCATTCCCAAGCGTTATTTCTTTCCGATTTAACCCTTGCCCCGTAGTCCCAGTTGCGGCCACGTGACGTCACAGAACTTCGCGTGCACAAGCTTGTTCCATCATCGCGAGAGGACCTATAGCGAATGAAAGTTCGAGCGATCGGGTTTCGTCGACGACGTGAATAAGAAATTCATGCCGACAAAGTGCAATGATGGGGCGTGGGGGGAAGAAAAAGTGTAAGAAATAGACGAAAAAGAAAAGCGAATACGCTACTTTCGTCTCTAGTATAACGTCGGGTACTTCCGACTTCAAGCGCCGCGACGATGGCTTTCTGTACGCTTTTCCTAAACAACGGACATCTTTTTTGTCTCCTCTCTTTCCGTCCACAGCCTCCGTTCCCTGCTTTCCCGTTGCCTTGTCTTCCGGTCTCACGTATTCTTTTCTTTTCCCTTCGAGTTTCCGCATTGACCGAACCGCCACTATATACTTTCGTATAGACTAGATATATTCTCTACATGCGGACGCACTTTACCGGAAGCCCATAAACCTCCGGCTTTAACTACTTTGTGCTTTGTATTCTATATGTGTGTGTGTGTGTGTGTGTGTGTGTGTGTGTGTATAGGTGACCGTACTGTTGTTGGTGAATTCGGAAAGAACTTGTCTCTTGGAGGGTGACTCCAGTATTTTCGACTTAGCGAGAGAGAGAGAGAGAGCGAGAAAGAGTACCGGCTTGAACTTTATTTCTCGACAATGGCGAGACAGCAAAAATGTGGATGTGGAAACCCCGCCGTCATGCTTCTTTTTTTCATCGAAAGAAAGAAAAAAGAAGAAAAAACTGACACACCAGAAACTGGAGTTTTTTTCTGCTACATTTGCGGGTCTGCATGAGCTTCTCGTGCAGAAATTTCTTAGGGATGCCTAAGTTCCGATCGGATCCCGACCGGGATATGATACGGATTACCTAGAAAGGGTATCCTCATCGGAATCCAGATGGCGCCCACCAGTACGTAGCACAAGGCGGAGACGTGGTGCCAAGAATTTGAAATACGTTTTTCAAATACGTATTAAATATATTTTTCTTAGTTCGAACGTTCTCCAATTAATTTAAGACCTTAGGCCACTCTAGGATTTTCCAAAAATCGATTTTTTTTGTTAAGAATGTACCTTAGTACTTATAAAATTATATTCCAAAAGATTATGGGTGTGAAAAATCGCTAAGTAGTCGATTTTTTTAAATTCTAGCGCAACCTCTCTTGATTCATGTCATGAATTTCTACTAACTTTAAACGCCTTTATCTCAAAACTACATTTTTCAAGTCGGCCGGACTCATAACACAAACAAATTTCAACCGATTCACTTGACATTTTAACTGTATATTAAGAATTACATTTTCTGAGGCACTACGTAGGGTTTTTAAATTATATTGCATAGTTCCTTTTTTATAAACAATTTTCTGACGATTTTCTCATGGCATTTTATACTTTTTGTTTTAGAAATGCGCCATTATGACAAAAAACAATATATCAAAAAAAATCCTACGTACTTCTATAGTTATTCTTATATATAATCGAAAAAACTTTAGTGTCTCATCATAACTGAACAATTATAGGAGTTGGTCCGGCCGTTGACCTTCCAGAATTAAAGGCGTCATCGGAAAAATGCTGCACAGTCGCCATTTTGATATGTATCGCTGTGAAAAAAATAATTTTGTATAGTCAATTACGTGTATAATAAAACCCCTATTTTGTAATTCCGATTTATTTTATGGTTTCGCTGAAAAAAAAGATCACAAAATATGCCCTTTTTTGGCCTCTAGAGTGGCCTAAGGCCTTAAATATAATTACTTAGAATAAATAATATATATTACTTTTCTCCAGGAAATATGTGTTTCAAGGTATATATATCAGAGTTAGCAGTAACTAGTTACTTCAGTATCGAATTCGATTAATGATACTCGATACAAATGTATCGAGCAACAAGAATTCGATTGATACTTCGCTACAAAAGTAGCGATCTCCAAAAATCGCTCGATACTTTTGTATCGAGTAACGAAAAATCCTTTGATACTCGATACTTTTGTATCGAGTATCGAAAAGTTTTGCGATACTCAATACTTTTGTATCGAGTATCGATTAAATTTTCGGTACTCGTTACACAAGTATCGAGTACCGAAAAGCTTTTCGTTACTCGATACTTGTGCCATTCCAAAGCCTCACAATACGAAGCTATTCTGTTAACAGTTTTGTAATTTCTCACGGTTGATACAGAACCCTTGTCCTCGAGGGAAGGTAAAGAATTTCCGACTTATTGTCAATTTTGCAAAATTTGTAAAAAAATTTCAAAACGATGAGAAAATTCTTGAAAAATTTATATGCATTCGGAAAACTTAACAATTTTATTTCAAATGACAAAAAAAAAACAATTTTATACAAATTTAAACAAATAACAATATTATAAAAGTATCGAGTATCGAAGAACTTTTCGTTACTCGATATAAAAGTATCGAGTAACGAAAAGCTTGTCGTTACTCGATACTCAAGTATTGAGTATCAAATAAATGTTCGCTACCCGATGCAAAAGTCGCGATCTCCAACAATAGCTTGATACTTTTGTATCGAGTAAAGAAAAGTTTTTCGATACTTGATACATTTGTATCGAGCGAAACACAACGCCCGATACCGATTTTGGACAACTCTCCCATATATTGTTTTTTCGAAATTTTTTATTAAATGTAAAGAATTTTGGTCGAAATTCTGATATTAAAATATATGAGTTTTGACAGTTATACTGTAGCACCAATGTTCACCTAATCTTTTTCAGATCATTGAATAAATGATTTCTGAAAATGTCCAGCGTCTTCAGCTGATACGGATCGGTATCTCCTGATGATTTGTTACATTCATCCCAGGAATCCGATTCGATAACGAACTAGATCTTGTTCTAGAAGTTCGGGATTCTAGCCTGGATCCTATGCAAAGTTTCTATTTGGATTTTGACTAGAGTCCTAGATCCGGATTAGGATCCTGGCTGGAATCTGATTTGCGAGAAAACAGGATCCTAGTCCGAATTGGACTGTATCCATGGCAATATATCTGCAAGGGAATGTGAGCCTTCACAAAAATAGTCACAACTCGGTCAATCAACGATATTGAAGTTTGCATCGTTGCAACGCAACGAAAATCTATTTTTTCTTTTTGCTAAAAGATGTGTTTTGCAAATATGCGGTGCAAAAATCACTCAAATGTCTTTCAGGAACCTTATTAAAAATCTAATACGTGAATTGGCAAGATTTTTTTCTTCTATAATCATGAAAACAAAGAAATGAAGGAAGAAAAAAGAATTTTTATTGCATTCGAATTATAAAAACTTCAACACCGTGTCGATTTTTGAAATTTTCACAGAAACTTTGTTACTAATTGAAGTTAACACCCTAGGCTATAAAAATATACAATAAAAAAAAATCGTATTTTCAAGCTCACACAGACGCCTTTAATTCCATGCTGCTTTCCCGTTCGCGAGACATTTCTTTTTTTTTCAACGCCAACATTGACGTAATTCTGCGTGTTGCACAGCACGCAGTATCCTCACGGATTTAATTGCTCTAAAATGTTGCTCGCCTCTACTTTTTTCCAGCTACATACGTCCACTTGTTCTTTTTTCTTTCTCAACCAGTGGCACTCGCGGTGAGCGAGTCAAAAATGTTAAAAGATATGAAAAATTCACGAGAAATCAAAAAACGCAGTCTACGGGAGCTCATCTCTATGCGCTGCGTGGGTGGAAGACAAAAAAGCCTGTAGCTCTGGTGTACACGTTGAATTTTCCCATGTTTTTTTTCCTCTGTTCCTTTATACTCGCCTCATGCGCAACAGAATGCATAAGTCGAGTGCATATTCCATGTTCAGCTGTATGGCTGATGAAAAAACAACATCAAAAAATAAAATGCAATAGAACTCTCTCTCTCTCTCTCTCTCTTTCTCGCTTTCTGTCATGGACGACTGCGAGCAACAGCGGCAGCAGGGACACATAAATTCCTCTATCTCCGCGCTCATTACAATTTTATCTGGGCGCCCCTCGCCCCTTTGATTTATTTCGAAAGTTCAAGCTCAACTTTGCGTATACTTGGTAGTTGTGTCCGACTCGTGAACGCCATCGCTTGCTCTTTTTTCTGTTCTTTTTTCTCATCCTTCCGTATGAATTGTATAGAGGGTGGTCCAAAAGTCGTGGTTCAAACGAAGCGGGTAGGTAGCCAAGATAATTTTCAACCAAAGAGGTCATATACATGCAAGTCTTTTTCTCAATGATTCCAAAGCTATGATTTTTTTAAATTATTTGAACAATCGGTTGACAGCTGTACAGAAATGTTGGGTTAAGTAAAAAGTTCTGAGCGTTTTCCGCTAGATGTCTTTAGTGAGTCATATCTCACGATGTATACATCGCATCGGGTCATACTACACGGCGATTTAAATGTGACATTACGCTTCAAAAAAAGTTCTTTGAGAGTTTTGTGTCTGGTAAAGCCGGTTGTGTGTTACAGCGTTCCAAAATGGAGGTAAAAAAAGAGAAAATTCGATACATTCTTCAGTACCACTACGACCGAGGTGAGAAGGCGGAGCAGGCGGCCAAAAAAAATTGTGCTGTTTATGGACCCAATACAATATCGAATGCAACAGCAAAGCGGTGGTTACAACGATTCCGTTCTGGTAATATGGACGTCGAAGATGAGACACGCTCTGGTAGGCCAATCGTCGAAAAAGACGATAAAATTATCGAAATCATCGAGTCGGACCGGCATGTGAGCACTTATTCCATTGCCCAGGAACTGAAGATTAGCCAGAAAACCGTTTGGAACCATTTGCATTGGGGTGGTCTCAAGAAGAAGCTCGATGTATGGGTGCCACACGAACTGACGCAAAAGAACCTTTTGGACCAAATTGATGCCTGCGATTCTTTGCTGAAACGTAACGAAATCGACCCATTTTTTAAGCGGATGGCGACTGGCGATGAAAAATGGGTCACATACGAGAATAACAGCCGAAAAAGATCGTGGTCCAACCGTGGTGAGCCGGCCCAAACGATCGCCAAGCCCGGATTAACGGCCAAGAAGGTTTTGTTGTGTGTTTGGTGGGATTGGAAGGGAATCATCCACTATGAGCTGCTCCCATCGGGCCAAACACTCAATTCGGACCTCTACTGTCAACAACTGACCAGATTGAAGCAGGCGATCGACCAGAAGCGGCCAGAATTGGCCAATAGGAAGGGTGTTGTGTTCCACCAAGACAACGCCAGGCCGCGCACATCTTTAATGACGCGCCAGAAGCTCCGAGAGCTTGGATGGGAGGTTCTATCGCACCCGCCGTATAGTCCAGACCTGGCACCAAGCGATTATCACCTTTTCAAGCATTTGAAAAATTTTCTTGATGGTACAAAATTGGCCTCAAGAGAGGCTTGTGAAGATGAGCTGGTCAAGTTTGTTACCAATAGGGACGAGGACTTCTTCAATCGCGGAATTATGAAATTGCCTTCAAAATGAACAAAAGTTATCGAACAAAACGGCGTATATTTGATCTAAATCGGATAATCCTAACTCTGTTAATTTCATCGTCGAAATAAAGCGAAAAAACGCTCACAACTTTTTACTTCATCTAATATTAATTAAAAGAAAAGCTAATTCTGGTGCGGAAAATTGGCAGGGCATCCCTAATACAATTCGAGGCCTTCAAGAGATTGTTTGTGGATGCCATAGTAGGGTTTTCGGTAAAAGAGCCGAACCGGATTCCTATTAGGGAATGGTACGGTATATTTGTTATATACCGTGTAGTTGTAGATTCCCTAGTAGAGATTTCCCCAATACTACTAGACTGTGCTATTATACGGGAAAATCAGTATAAATTGCTTGACCAAAAAATTTGGGGCATAATCATTATCGCGATCGATTAAATATAATAATTAAACTATGCGTTTAGTAGACGAGCTGTGATGCCTTGAAGCAGCACGCATGCAGTTCGTTCATTGGAACAACGCGGGATCAAATGTGTCGAAATATGCGACAGAATTCTGAGCCTCAAATGTATTGAAATAACACATTTCTTTTTCACAGTGCACACGCACGCACGTACGCATATGGCTGCAATAATTTGTTATGAGGCACTGGTGAGGCAATTTTAAAGGCCCTGGTTACTTTGCTTTCAATGGCCCTCGGTAGCAAAGTGTAACTGGCCATTGATGGCCCATGTGAGGCTTCCAGACTAGGGCCTTAATAAAAGTTAGAGGAAATTAAATTAAGGTACCCGATAATCCACTATCGCCAATCTCTGCTCGGGGAAGGAGGCCTTTATTTTGCGTGTTGAACGCGGCGCGAAAATTTTGACTCCGGTTACTTTGCATTGGGGACGCATTGTTTGTATGCAGAGCACTTGTGGCGGATACGTAGAAGGGAGGCAGTACTAGCACAACCAATTTTCAAGCAGACAATATGCCACTCTTTAAGGCCTTTGGCCACTCTAGAGGCCAGAAAAAAGGGCATATTTTGTGATTTTTTTTTCAGCGAAACCATAGAATAAATCGGAATTACAGAATAGGGGTTTTATTGTACACGTAATTGACTATACAAAATTATTTTTTCACAGCGATACATGCCAAAATGGCGACTCTGCAGCATTTTTCCGACAACGCCTTTATTTCTGTAAAGTCAACGGCCGGACCAACAGCTCCTCTAATTTTTGAGTTATGATGAGACACTAAAGTTTTTTCGATTATATATAAGAATAGCTATAGAAGTGCGGAGGATTCTTTTGATATATTGCCTTTTGTCAAAATGGCGCATTTCTAAAACAAAAAGTATAAAATGCCATGAGAAAATCGTCGGGAAATTGTTTATAAAAACGGAACTATGCAATAAAATAATAAAAATCCTAAGTAGTGTCTCAGAAAATGTACCTGTAAATATACAGTTAAAATTTCAAGTGAATCGGTTGAAATTTGTTTGAGTTATGAGTCCGGCCGACTTGAAAAATGTAGTTTTGAGATAAACGCATTCAAAGTTAATAGAAAGTCACGACATGAAGAGGAGTTGCGCTAGAATTCGAAAATCGAGTACTTAGAGATTTTTCACACCCATAATCTTTTGGAATATATTTTTATAGATACTGAGGTACATTTTTAACAAAAAAAATCGATTTTTGGAAAATCCTAGAGTGGCCTAAGGCCTTAACTGGATCGACGTTCATTCAGTGTTTCGGTTACAGTCTGCTCATCTCCTCAGGTTTTTACTCTGAGATTTGTTGTGTATTTGATGATTTGGACGTTTAAATGGACGTTTAAAAAATTCAGAATGAAAACCGTGGTAATAAGCAGACATCAAGCGAAACACTGTATGAATGTCGATCCGATTAAATGATCACTACCCAGGTAGAAATTTCGATAGGGTCCGATTCAGGACCCTTTCAGGTTGCTTGACTGCCCTGGTAGGCCACTTATAAGGCAATCCGATCAATTCTTAATGAAGGTTAAAAAAATTCTTTACAGTTGAAGACCGATTTCTCAAAAATATTGAAAAAAAATCATAGTTTCGGAATCGTTGAGAAACGGATCAACCTGCTTATGAACTTTTTGGGTGGAAATGATCTTGGCTACCTCTCCACTTCGTTTGATCCACAAATTTTGGACCACCCTGTATACATATTGGTTCGTATGAGTATACGGAAGATTGCATTGCCGTTATTACTATAGCGGCGGTGCAGAGCGGGAGGAAGAAAAAAGCACAGAGGAAGAAACAGCGGTCGAGGAGAAGGGGGGGGGGGGGGGGGGGGCTGGTGGAAAATACGATGGAATGAGGAGTGTTGTTTAAAAAAAAAGACCTTGAGCATTGGTGCGTGAATTTAAAACCTTTCGCTTACCGTACGTCGAAAGTTTGTACAGCCATAGAGAGAGAAAGAGAGAGAGCGAGAGGGAGGCCATTCTATCGTTTAAATAATATTTATATACGGAATCCTGAAAAGCAAATTTCTCGCTGGATGGAGAGGGCGATATGATTTCGAGCATAGGCAAAGTTTTCCCGTTAAAACCGTTCTGATTTCCGTCAACGAGAGCAAAATACTTACGTAGGAGAGATACAGCGAGCGAGAGGGGGAGGGGGGAGGAAGGAGTAACAAAGAACTTTTCATCGTGCAGCAGGAATAGTCCCGCAAGTCTATTTATATAGTTCCATTTCCGCTTTTTTCATATTTATTCGATGCAGGTCGATAGAATTCGAACGATAAAAACTTGAAATACTGTTTCGAATGAAACATTTTATATAACCATGTATATCATATACATATATCTGTACGTACAGGGTGACCGGTAATTCGACCTACTCCCTGAAAGGGATTATAATTGAAGTAATTTGCAGCAAATTAATTTCTGTCAATTAGGAGTCGAAAAAGAATGGTTACTGAGTTATGGTGGTTTTAAGTTTTGGGAGAAATTTGAATAATAACTACTCCACTCTGAGCACTCAATTGATACTTCCCTGAAGTATCTAGGATTTTTGAAAAATCGATTTTTTTTTGTTAAAAATGTACCTTAGTACCTATAAAATTTTATTCCAAAAGATTATGGGTGTGAAAAATCTCTAAGTATTCGATTTTCGTCTTCTAGCGCAACTCCTCTTGATTCATGTCGTGAGTTGGTACTAACTTTGAACGCGTTTATCTCAAAACTACATTTTTCAAGTCGGCCGGACTCATTACTCAAGCAAATTTCAACCGATTCACTTAAAATTTTATCTGTATATTTAGAATTACATTTTCTGAGGCACTACGTAGGATTTTTTAAAATTATATTGCACAGTTCCTTTTTTATAAACAATTTTCTGACGATTTTCTCATGGCATTTTATACTTTTTATTTCAGAAATGCGCCATTTTGACAAAAAACAATATATCGAAAAAATCCTACGTAGTTCTATAGCTGTTCTTATATATAATCGAAAAAACTTTAGTGTCTCATCATAACTGCAAAATTATAGGAGTTGTTGGTCCGGCCGTTGACCTTCCAGAAGTAAAGACGTCATCGGAAAAATGCTGCACAGTCGCCATTCTGACATATATAGCTGTGAAAAAATAATTTTGTATAGTCAATTACGTGTATAATAAAACCCCTATTTTGTAATTCCGATTTATTTTATGGTTTCGCTGAAAAAAAATCACAAAATATGCCCTTTTTATTGGCCTCTAGAGTGGCCTAAGGCCTTAACAGCCAATGTTGATTACAATATTTACGTGTACATATCACACCTAATTAATTTGAAATTATATCGGAAAAAAACGCTTACGTCGTTGTCCACTGAGCTAATTTCGGATCGTCTACACACGGAAAAAGTAGGGTTATTAAGAAATGGGTAAATTAGCCAATATAAATAACAATATCAGATTGATTACTTTTTTTGCGTTGAAAGCTATATTCACATAGAATAAAATAACCTCAAATTGTATTTATCCAAATATCTATTTTG
>OZ010716.1:8358531-8408531 GCA_963932345.1 Ophion ventricosus | reverse complement strand
ATTTATTCTGTCTAGGGCTTAATTAACGAGCACTATGTTATTGCAACCAATGCTATCCAATATTTCAACTACTAATGAGGATGTTGTGTCCCGAAGTTAAGTACATAGTTCAAGGTGCATAGCAACGGGCATATTTAAGGCGCATAGCAACGAGCATAGCAACCCCTGTGCAACGACATCAGTTTTGGCAAGTGGAGCACCTCCAGAGATGACTGGCGACACGAATCGCTGAATCGAGATCGTACGATTCGAACATTCTAGAACGAATGATCGCCAATAACCGAGCTAACGATTAGAGGAACCGAATGGTAAAAGTCAGTCTTCGGGTGGTAACCGAAAAGGTCGGTCTCAAGGCAACTAAAGATCTTGTACAACAAATTTTGCCTAGTTATAATAAAGTTGAATATTTGTAAGTTAACAATTCTCGACTTGGAGATTTACTCATAATTGGAAGCACCCAGCTACCCGTCCTCTATCGCTCGATTCCCGCCACCAGTCTCTTCGAAGACATAACTTCAAGGGCACAATCATGTTGATGCAAAATGAGCGGCACAACAAGGATATAAACCTTAATATAAGCTAATCATGATCGACTGGGTAGTGGTTAAACAAAGAGCAAATAGCCGCAATTGTCTAGTGTTGGCTAGGTCATCGCGAGATACCCACTTGAGGATTTTTTTTCTTCATTCGCAAAGCCATCTGTAACTCAAATTGTTTAGCCAGCTATGAGCCAATCGCTCTATGGCAACGACATGCGGTCAGATAACCTCACTTTGTCATATGTGACTATTATTGCCTAGCCAGGTACGACTTAGTCATTAAGTGGTATTTTGATGGTAAGGCAGCGGCATCTGTAATCAAGTTCGGCTAGGCAGTGACTAGCCAAGGGGTACATAGCCGCAGTTAGCTAGTGTTAGCTAGGTCATGGTGAGACACCCACTTGAGAGTTTTGTTCATTCGCGACGCCATCTGAAACTCAAATTGGTTAGCCAGTCATGAGTCACTCGCTAGATGATAGTACGTGTAGTCACATAACCTCACTTTGTTATTCGTAACCATGGTTGGCTAGTCCAGTACGGCCTAGTGACTAGGTGGCATTTTTATTGTAACGCAACATCTATAGTGAAAATCGATTGGGTAGTGAATCGACACGGGCTGGATAACAAAATATTAAAAATATTACTAGCTCATAGCGAGGTAGCCATTAGTCAGTTCGTATGAGCTTAATTGGACAAGCCAGTTACTAGCACGTGACTCAGACAGGCTAGCACAATTTCTACTCGGGATGGTAAACGATTCAGTCTCTCAAAAATCTCATGGCTTTGTTTTCATCAGTAGACTGCTGTAACATTCCGGTTGAGAATTTCAAATGGAAATATTCTCAAATGACGCCAACCGGGAAATAACGCTGAATCCACTTGGATTACAATGTGGACTACCTACGTGCGGCGTCCCTATCGAATTCCCATGGGGATGTAGTAGGATCTAGTGACTCTCCAACAAATGTCTGCCCGGTTAGCGTTTTAGCCGAAATCTATCGACTCTCTTTCTCTCTCTAATTTTCATTTTTATTTATTTCGATTCCGCCGCGTTCACGTGACACCTCGATATATCGCTCTAACGATCCACGATCGGAAATTACGTTCGCTATTGGAACTTTCACGATGGAGAAAACGACGAGAGCCGATAGTCCGTGGATTGTGGAAAATTGTCGAAAAGCGAATTTTACACGGTTATTTATATGTATATAGAGATAAAAGGATTCGATCCGATTCTCGTTTGGTTTGCGAGATCGCAAATCACGGAAAATCTTGGATAAACGGGGAGTATTCGATAGTGGATAGAGCCATTGCGCAAGGCGCTCTCCAATGCGCGTCCATCGAATGGAATTGGCCGGACGACCATTGAGATAAGGAAGATGAACCGGCTTGACCGTCGTCCTCGAAGCCGTGGGGAAATCTCCCTTTTTTTCTCTCTCAAACCTCTTGCTTGTAAAAACTCACCCCACATTCTGAGGACTTCCGGGCTTCGCATAGGACAGAGGAAAAGGAAGAGTGAAAGAGGGAAAGAGAGCGAAATCGATCGCTCAAAGATAAACAGACACAAGTGCAATCTATTTTTCTTAGTACAATGATCGGAGATACTTCTGGATCGGTATTGATTCCAGTATATTTTGTAGAAGAGACAGTGTCAGGGAGAGACAGAGATAGGAAGAGGAAGGTAAACATTAGCGTAGCCAGGGGCGGGGGACTGGAGTGGATATGCCTCCCTCAGAAAGTCCAAAGACCCCCTCCCCCCACAGATAAAATCGATCCAAAATAATTGAAGTCAAATAATCGATTAATTTTATTGAAGGTATTCCTTTCGCGGAGGGGCGTATTTTGTGGGTGCATAAGCCCTTTTGAATCATTAGGTCGGCAAGTTTTTTATAGTGGGGTCCGGATACGTTTGAAATGTTTTATTGAGGTCCAGAGAAAAAAAAACTGCAGATACCAATTACATCAAACAGGTTATTAATGTTTCTCAAAAAGAAAACACATATTATTGGTTTTTATTTTTATTTTTCACTTAAAAATAATATACTTTACATAGGTTCTTAATGTCAGAAAATTACACCTTCGATCTTGAGCCAGTTTTTCATAGTTTGTTTCTCGCGTGGACCAACATATGCGAAGAGTGTCTTCGAGATGGGCATCCGTTAATCTTGAACGATATTTATTTTAAAAAAAAATCATTTTTGAGAAAGATGCTTCACATACGCATGTCGCGCTAAACATAGTTGCCAGGTTAAGAGCCAGTTTTTTTCAATTTGCATACTTTTCTGAAACATGTTTACTCCAAAATTCTTCAGTGGGTGTAGATTTGTACATTTGCAAGGAAACATCTTCTTGCAAGTCGATTATTTCTTCCGAACTGTTATTGTTTCAACTTTAGCTCGGTTTAAATTTAACTTGACGCCTTTAGAATCGCACACGGAATGAGTCAATTAAAGTTTCAAAAGATTTTTTGACGGTCCAGTTTTGTACCTTACGTGGTCCGCATCTGGACCGCGGTCCGTCAGTTGCCGACCTCTGCATTAGTGAATTAAAGTGGCGCTTAATAAAAATAAGTTACAATCAATTATTATAGCCAACGATGAACTGGAATGAATAATTTCGCCTTAAGCGCCGACATACTGAAACTGCCCCGGCGAGTTGTTGAATGGCACTCAGCCTATAGTATCCTTAATAAAAGAAAAAAAATATTGCTAAAAATTTCAGCTCTCTAATGCAATTATTTTCTGAGCAATCAAAAAAATGTGATTACCAGTTTTTATTTTCTTTTTCAACTTGGATATTTATGATGGACTCTTGTTGATTTTTTTTTTCAAATTACTTAACGACAACACACATAAATCAAATAGCTTTTCAATTATTTCAAAGGTAAACTTGAATTTTTACAAAGAAAAGAAAATGGCCATTTCAATGTGTTTCTTTCGAGGTACAATCATGAAACTTTCGCAAAATATTGGTTTTCTAGGTACTTTTACTCTCATTTTTTTGCAATTTTATTGCTTTGGCGCAATATCAAGGCGTAAAATAAGTCCTTTTTTACTAAAAAAAAAAATCATAACTCGTGCAATTTTCAATTTTTTTTTCAAATTTTAGGGTGGTTCCCTTGAGATAGTTTGAGGAAAAAAAATAGCTACATAGTGGACGCTTGAAAAAAGGTGTGTATTGTGATAACTGAAGATCTATTTCGGAGTGAAAAAAAGAACGATAATCATGAAAAATAAGCGATTTATTATAAAAAGTGGCTCCCAACAACTGATAGTATAATTTTGGCTTAAAGTTGCGCTTGGGGTCATTTTGACCCCGGCCGACCGCGGAGGGTGAAAGCAAGTTTCATATTTCATGTGTGTTACGTCATTATCGATTATTTAAATTTGATTAAAAAAAAGATCTTCGTGCGTAAAACCAGTTCTTGTCAGGCCTGCTTCTCCTACACTGCAAAAAAATTTTTAATAGGATCCATTTAAATAAAATAGGTTTTTTCATTGTCTCACAGCCTCCTACGACCCTATTTGTTTTAAATATATAATTTTTATTTGTTCAAGCTATTCTTTTTAAATATTAATTATATTTCAATTAAATAAATGCAGATAAAACACGATATATCATATAAATACGAGAAAGGAATATAGATTCATGACATAAAAGTAACTGTTTATATACAGAAAGACCCTTTTCCTCAACTGCAGAATGTTACAACAGTCTTTTAATGAAAACAAAGCCATGAGATTTTTGAGAGACTGAATTGTGTACCATTTTTCCGTCTATCTCTTTCGTCTTATACTACCAGATGAAACCAAATCACAGATTCATTAAGAATAAATAAAATATTTAGTTATTAGAGGATATTAAATAGATCTTGATTCGAATAAATAAATATATTTAAAATAAATAATTTTAATAATGGAATGCAATAGGAAAAATTACATATCACCAAAAATCTAGTTAATTTAAAAAAATCAAATAGGCGCATCTTGTTAATATCAAAAGAATTGTTCTGTCAGTGTAGGCCCCCGTCAGAAAAAAATACTGGCTACGCCAACGAAGGTGAAGCTTGGTAAATTTGAAGCCCCTGCGGTCTTGGGATCTAACTCTTCCCCTTAAATTAGGGTCTCCACTTTTCTGCGTCGTTTTCCATCCACATCTCTTTTCCTGTAATACTCCCCCCCCCCCCGCCCCTCTTCCGCCAAACCCGCCAATCCCACCCCCGCGTCCCTTTCTCTCCATCTCTGTGCGACTCGTCTTCCCACCTTGAACCTTTCATCGAATTCCTTCTTTTGATCCGGTGGCGAGACGCGCTTCACATTATCACCGTGGATCAATCTTTCTTCTCTTCTCTTTTTTTCTTCCTCCAGCTTCGTAGTCCTCGTACTCGCTCTCATACTCTTTTCTCTCTCTCTCTCTCTCTTTTTCACCGGAGCCGCGATCTTATCCGTGTCAGGATCTCAGCAGGGTGTGAATATAAGAAGGGATCTAGATGAAAAGAAAAAAAACTAAAGGGGGTGAAAAAATCCGGATGGAAGCGAGCTGAAGATATCTTCGAGGCATCTCTTGGGCGTGTGCTGCAAAATCCGCTCTATGACTATGGACCATGTATTTTATATTTGGAGTATCGCAATTTTGGATACATTCGAAAATTTCTTCAGGGCTTAAATGGGAGCGTAGGAGTTTGACGTCTAGATCGTTTCTTTTAATTAAGGGGGGAAATACATGTAGACGACGGAAAAAGAACCAACTTTGATCGCTTTTTTTTTCGAAAGGAACAAAACGCTTTACATTTATGAACATTTCAATGTTGATCTGAAAAATATTATCCAAGAATTTTTTATATTTTAACATCCGAGGGCTGAACTCATACCTGAGAGACATTTAAAAAGTTAAATATTTAAAAAATGGAACCCTTTAGGAAAAAAACTTAAATTTTACACAAAATTTTCGATTTTTTGCAATAAAAAAAGTACTTTTCAATAGTGATTTTCAGAAACAAGTATCTAGTATGCTGAGTGCCAAATAAATCGACAGTAATTGTCGAGAAATTAAAGTAATGAGGAATATCGCCTTTTTTAACGATGAATGAATAGCAATCATTGGAAAACTCAATATATTATGTATAGTAAAAAGAAATCCATTATTTTTGCAATAGATGGCTTTAGTAATCTGTATCTCGCGTTGTATAAGTGCTATCGGATTACGCTAGACGGCGTTAGAAAGATAAGATTCCGTACTAAAATAAACATCTCAGACAGTTTTGTGATTGCTTGATTCAATATTGTTTGAGCGCGCGTCAAAGATGGCCACCAGCAACGTGAAAATACGCCATATTTTACAGTTTTTCTTCGATAAAGGCGAAAACGCAAGCCAGGCGGCTGAAAATGTGAATAGTGTTTATGGTTCTGATACTGTAACAGCCAATCACGCGCAATTTTGGTTTCGTCGATTCCGTTCCGGTAATTTTGATGTCAAGTATGCACCACGCTCTGGAAGGCCAATTGTCAAAAATGTCGATAAAATAATGGAAATCGTCGAGTCCGACCGTCATGTAAGCACTGTTTCGATTGCCCAGGAGCTAAACATTGCACAAAAAACCGTTTGGAACCACTTGAATAAGGCTGGATACAAAAAGAAGTTCGATATCTGGGTGCCACACGAGTTAACGCAAAAAAACCTCATGGACCGAATTTCATTCTGCAAGTCGCTGCTGAATCGCAACAAAATCGACCCATTTCTGAAGCGCATGGTGACTGGTGATGAAAAGTTGGTCACTTACGACAACGTCAAGCAAAAACGGTCATGGTCGAATTGCAGTGAGCCGGCGCAAACGGTGGCCAAGCCAGGATTGACGGTCAGGAAGATTTTGCTGTGTGTTTGGTGGGATTGGCAGGGAATCATCTACTATGAGCTGCTCCCCTACGGCCAAACTCTTAATTCGGACCTGTACTGTCAATAATTGGACCGTCTGAAGGAAGCAATCGCCCAGAAGCGGCCAGCTTTGGCCAATAGGAGAGGAATTGTGTTCTATCAGGACAACGCCAGACCACACACGTCGATAGTGACTCGCCAAAAGCTCCGGGAGCTTGGTTGGGAGGTGCTAATGCATCCACCTTATAGTCCGGATCTGGCACCAAGTGATTACCACCTGTTCCTGTCTATGGCGAATGATTTTGCTGGTTAAAAATTCGCCTCAAGAGAAGCTTGTGAAAATGGACTGTCCCAGTTTTTTGCCAATAGGGACGAGGGTTTCTATGAGAAAGGCATAATGAAATTACCTTCAAAGTGGCAACTTGTTATCGATCAAAACGGTGCATATTGACCTAAATCGGATCATTCTAACTATGCTAAATAAAGCCTTCAATTTCATGCAAAAATAGTGGATTTCTTTTTACTGCACTTTATATATTGAATTTTCGGGTAATTATTGATAATAATAAGATGATCTGTACGTATTAATTGAATCTAACAATTGAAAAGTTTCTTTGTTCGACAGTTGAAGCAGATGTTGGTACAATCACTGACAAAACCTCAGTCAAGCATACGCTAATATCTGCGAATTTAACTTCAATTATTATTATATTAAAAGTGGAAAATCAACATTTCTGAGTGTTAATTTAGTTCAATTATTAGAAGTGGAAAATTAACATTTCTAAGTGTAAATTAAGTGATGAGACTGTTTTTTTTTTCAATTTTTTTATTCGAATAGAATTACAATTCAAGATTGTCTCGCTTAAAATAACTTCCTTCGGAAGCCACTCAGCGCTGGAGACGGTTCTTCCAATCTTCATAGCGGTGCTGGAACTCGGATACTGGAATAGCCTTCAACTGATCGGTTACAGCCGTTTTAATGTTTTCGAGTGTCCCAAAATGACGTGCCTTGAGGTAATTTTTCAATTTCGGCAAGACGAAAAGTCACAAGGACTCAAGTCAGGCGAATAAGGAGGCTGAGGAGCCACAGGAATGTTATTTACTGGCCAAAAAACTCGTTTATTGAAATTGCTGTGTGACATCAATTCTTTCTCATCCCCAATTCATTGGTAAATATCTGATAAACGGTGGTGTGAGTCAAATTCAACTTTTCCCCGATCATTCTGACTGTCAAGCGACGATCTGAAAGCACAAGATCCCGGATTCTGTCGACATTTGTCATCGGTTCTTGAAAATGAAGGCCTTCCGCTACGTAATTGATCTTCAATCGACTCTCTGCCTTCTGAAAATGCCTTGAACCATCGAAAAACACCTAGGCCCTTGACAAAACACTGTCTCTGGGGGCCTGTTGAAGTCTTGCAAATGTTTCCGGTGTACTGTGCCCAAGTCTTAAGCAAAACCTGATAGCACACCGTTACTCGAAATTGATGTCACTCATTTTTAGAACTCACTAGAAAAAACGCACTAGAATGGAGATGTTTTGGAGCTAACCGCAAAACGGTCGAGTTTGGGTTTGTTTGGGTTATGAAAACCCAAGCAAACTACCTAACTGAGCGCTCGTGGATACCTGAGCGCGCTTGGGAGTCTAGCGAAGAGTCTTTTTCATTTATATACATACCGTTAGAAGGAATCCGAATATCGTTTTTAAATTTTCAGGGTGTATTCTTAAGATATATTGCTAATGATTTATAAAATTAAAAAAAAATTGATTTTTTGAAGCATCTAAAGTGGTTTCCCGCCTCCAAACTTTAGGTATATCCTTCCGATAATGTTATAGTGAGAAAACTCCGAAAATTTCAGTCAGCTCGGTCAATAACTTTTTGAGCAATAACATGAGTAGTTATTGAAAATGCAGTTTCGAGATAATCGCTCTTAAAGTTTCAATACCATAATGTGTTATACGGCTATGTGCTGTAACTTCGTAAATATTTCATTTTTCAAATTCCCAATATACTCTGAATATATTATACTTTCGAAATATGTGAAAAAAAATGATTTTTTTTTCACATATTTCGTAAAGGGTCACACATTGTCAAAATTTCACACATTGTAAAGGGTTTTCTCCCCTTCAAAGACTTCGTCTCGCGTGAAAAAAAGGAGGTTAGAAGCATCAAGTAGTAAGATACCTTTACGGTCAGACAGTGCCGCGTTACCATAGGCCACTCTATCGATCGTTGCTGCCTCGTCGTAAAATCCAATCCTGTAGCCTCCGGGGCCTGAGCAATTTAAAAACTGTGCCGCGTTTCCTCCTCCTCCTCCTCCTCCTCCAACTCCCGCTGTGTTGAACGTCGCGACGCCTCCGGATAGTTCAACTCGTCCGAAGTCTCGTTATTGCCGCAACGTTAATGCACAAAGTTTTACAATTGCAGCCATAAACTTTTCACGACCTCGATAACGCGTGATTGATATCGAAATTCGAAAAAAAGAAGGAAAAAAAAAACAAGAAACGAAAGTCCCACAAGTTGTACGCCTACGTGCCGCAAGTTATTTATCATTGGCCTGCGAACATTCATAGTCCACACAAATTTATTGCTGAAAATGAAAGTATACGACGCGCGCCGACGCAATTTTCCACGCATCGCGAGCACAAAAAGTTCGCGTGCTTCACGTGCAATGTACTTGCTTGTGGAAGTCTGCTTGAGGAAGAGAAGAGAAAAAAAAATTAACGAGAGCCCGTTTATGCGGAGGTGGAGTCTCGTTTGGTTGTACAGCGTGTCGTTAAGGAATAATGAGTGGGAAAAAAGAAGAAGAAGTAACGGCAACAACGTTGTACAGGTTACGGTTCTTAGGTCAGATCAGCTTACTGCAACGTAGGATTACGGGCCCTGCGCAACAGTATGCAAACTGCACAATACGGCAAGAGTAAACATCATATATGTATATAATAATAATAATAATAATAATGTTCTCGTTCGTGGCACGTGTCTTAACTAAATATGACGTCTTTCGGCTGGAAGCTAATGGCACAGGGCAACCCTACACGGTGATACGAGGGACATCTGTCCGTACCAAGGTATAATAAACTGGAGATGTAAACAAGCTGTTTTTTTTTCGTTTTTAGGAGGGGGGGGGCGTTCGGATATATGCAGCGGCGTAAAAAATCCTGTTTTTGTTTACGTAAAATGTAGTAAGTCATCTCAAGAATACGAGGTGTTATTTGAATATTTCAATACGAAGATTTGATTCAATTGAAACTCGAATGGAGGATAAGAATCGCGAGCCCCAAATACGTTATTTCAAGACCACATACGAAAGTATCTCCAAAGCCGCGATTCTTACTTTCTATCGGACGCAGATGCTCGAACGATGCTGGTATATCTTAAATTTATGACAAGTATGATAGCTAGTACGATAATACACGCGCGCATACACACACGTACAATTAGCTCTCGGCAATTGTACATATGATCGCTAGCGGTGCGACGATATAGCGACATGCGTACTCTCTTTCTCTCTCTCTCTCTCTCTCTCTCTCTCTCTCTCTCTCTCTCTCTCCCGTTCTCTCTCTTCGTATGTGGCGTGTAATCGCGCTAAAACCCGCGGGATTTGGGTTGTAAACTTAATCCGCAACGAAAATAACTGTATGACGCTCCGAGCTTTTCTACGCCGGTGCTCAATTACTCTCGTGCAAACTCCCTCGCGATATGGAACATGCGTATATTCTCATAAATCTCTCCCTCTTTCTTTCGCTTTTGCTCTTTCCCTCATTCACATTTTCCCTTACCGGCTGCATGGAAGGGAGCCTGCTGGAGTTTTGCGGAAAGTGGATCGCCGAAGGCAATGGCAAATAGGAATGGAAACGGCGAGAGAGCGAATGGTCGAAGCGAGAGGGGCGAGGGGGAGAGGGAGAGAGATAGATACAAAGAGAGAGAGAGTGTGAGAGAGAGAGATAGAGAGAGAGAGAGAGAGGGAGAGAGAGAGTTGGAGAGTTGGAGAATAGTTGGAGAGCTGGAGAGTAGTTGGGGAGTTGGAGAATAGTAGTTGGGGTTGGAGAGTTGAAGAGTAGTTGGGGAGTTGGAGGGTTAAAGAGTTGGTGGAGAGTTGGAGAAATGGAGAGTTGGAGAGTTGGAGAGTTGGTGGAGAGTTGGTGGAGAGTTGGAGAGTTGGAGAATTGGGGAGGTGGAGAGGTGGAGAGTTGAAGAGCTGGAGAGTTAAAGAGTTGGTGGAGAGTTGGAGAGTTAGAGAGTTGGTGGAAAGTTGGAAAGTTGGTGGAGAGTTGGAAAGTTGGACAGTTGGAGAGTTGGTGGAGAATCGGAGAGTTGCCGAGTTGAAGAGTTGAAGAGTTGGAGAGCTAGAGAGTCGGATTGTTGGAGAGTTGGAGAGCTGGAGAGTCGGATTGTTGGAGAGTTGGAGAGTTGAAGAGTTGCAGAGTTGGACAGCTGGAGAGTTGGATTGTTGGAGAGTTGGAGAGCTGGAGAGTCAGATTGTTGGAGAGTTGGAGAGTTGGAGAGTTGGAGAGTTGGAGAGTTGAAGAGTTGGGGAGAGAGAGGAAGAGAGAGAGAGAGAGAGAGAGAGAGAGAGAGAGGGCGGGGGGAAGAACTATATCCCTCTAGCATCAGCCTGGAACTGGAACTATACTTGCGCTTTCACATATCGCCCGATAAATCCGGAAACCATGCACGTACACTTTGCACTGCAATTACTCTATTCAAACAAATTTCAAGCGCTATAACGTCCGGTAGAGTGTGCACCTCGAGTCCGGCGCACCACTCCGAACACACGGACACATCCAGACCCGAACACGCGTTCTTGTTGAACTATGAATTACCAGGGGGTTGAGAGCTAACACTTGGAATGCTGAACGATAGTATTATCCTCTTTCCCGGCAGCGATTAACGTGTCTAAAACATACACCACGTATTCAAACGGACCCAAGCGTATGCCACATAATTTTCACTGGCGATCATTTGATTATGACGGTTCCGCGATTATAACTGGATATCAGGATAATTTGTTTTCCAGTCTGCATATGCGAACGGTGCACCGTTCACCGATAATACCAGTCCCCAGGACAGTTACCCACCGTTAATCGCGAAGAGACTAATTTTCAGTCTCTCCTATGGGAATATCCAATGTCTCGTTTATCTGACGCGTATTATGTCTTGTATCAGCACAACTCTCCGACTTGTTATCTTGCGAATCCAGTTTTTAGAACCCCCTAGTCAAAATGTATAGCGTCCTCTGAGCACTCGCAGGAAACATTTATTTTGTAATGCACAAGCCACCAGGCTCCGTTGAACCTACCAAACCCCATTTGTCGAGTTCAGTGCCATGAAGAGGCCTCCATTTTGTCCAGTGTAGCATCGGCTAGTTCTCCCAAACCTTCTCTCGACCCCCAGTTTCACCCTACGACCCTACGGTGAACATGCACCATCGGAAACTACCTGTGAAGATTGGTTTAAACGCTTCAGAAATAGCGATTTCGACACTGAATACAAAGATCGCTACGGAAGACCAAAAACAATTGAGGACGCCGATCTGGAGCGTTATTGGATTGCAAGCGTTATTGGATGAAGATGATACGCAAACACAAGATCAACTTGCAGAGGCATTAAACATGACAATTTGAACCATGCATTGCTCGAAAAACGGCTAGAATGGGAGACGAGGCACGAACGAGTGATATTGCAGCAGGACAACGCTCCGTGCCATCGCACTTCCATCGTCCAGGACACCATGAAAACGCTGAAAAGGGATTTGCTACCGCACCCGCCGTATTCACCAGACCTGGTCCCTTCCGATTATCACTTGTTCCGGTCGATGGCGTATAGCTTGGCTGGGTTACACTTTGCCAATTTCGAAGAAGTATAAAATTGGTTCGATGAATGGTTTCGGTCCAAAGACGCGTCGTTTTATCGTCGCGGTTTTCATGTGTTTTCAGCGAAATGGCAAAAATGTGTAGCTAGCGAGGGACGATACTTTGGATAAACCATTTTTTTTGTTTTTTTTTCTTTAAATTTTCCATTTTACATTGATAAAAAAAACCCGGAAATTTAGTTGCGCACTTAGTAAATGTTTCAGTTTCCACAAAGATTCTATATAATTGAAAATCAAATGCAGGGTCATTACTTAGGCTTAGGTCTGTTGTCTCGATACGCGAGAGGATCAACCAGTGATCCAACGATTAAGATGAAGAAGTAACAAGGCTGGCTCATTGTTACGGGTCATTGTTCGCGTCAGGACACCTCCCGAGTCTGGTTACCGATATTTCCACCTTGCATAGTCAATGTCGTAGAACAAACGTGAACATTTCGCGTAATATGTTATCGAGATTGCGCCTTGGTTAACCGCATGACGTTTGTATGGTTGGAAGCTATTCACGCTATACTCCTTGTTCCGTTGATGGCCTTCTCTCGCTTTGGTGGGCGTCTTCCATCATGGAACCGCTGCTTATATAGGGGCTATATCAACTGCATGTGGGGCTATTTCAACTGCATATACAAGTCTGGAGTCCATCTTCGAACAATCTGAATTCCAAGCGGTACGGATCGTCGCATTTGGGCGCCAAGGCAGGTAAGGCCTCGTTTCAACGTTGCGGCGGTTGTATGTCAGAGAGCCACTGTGGGAAATGTTGCTCTCGGTCTACTCCTCTAACCTTGTGTACAATGAGCCATTGTTGTCCATCCGGGTGGCGTTACCGTTTCCATCCTCCCTTAACGTTCACACAGTGATTCTGCGGGGAGACAAAGCCACTCGAGCGCGCGCCCATGCAACCGGCTTCGGTTCGACCCACTCTGGGATATATACATGCGCCACAGTCATAACATTCACGATTCACGCACGTATCTCGTATAGACACGGGTACGTAAATAGACCAACGGTGATAGCTTGTAATCCAGGCTTTGCCAAGCATACAAAACCTGCACAATGTTATCCCAGGATATGCGGATATGCTGCAGGGGAATTCTCGCACTTTTTATACTCTTTGAGGAGGTTCCTTAGCTATTGCATAATGCTGAGAAACTGCTGAAATTTATTAAATATATTTGCGAACTGGTGTTACGAATTTGTGGAAAATTTCAACTCATTCGTCTGCATTAGTGTTAAGCAATTAACTGGTGGAGTTAGGCTCTTATAGACGGGCAACATAGCAACAGCTATAGGGCCGAGTGGGGCTCAATGTGTCACGGAGCACTGTGAGCCACGTGCGGTTTCTCGGTGGTTTGTAGCTCGTAAATTACGAAATTTTATCTGTTGGACCGCGATTTGTATTTGGTTTCGTCAGGCCTAAAAGAAAGTCGATAGCAGTTCTCAAAAAATTATTAAAAATTAAAAATTAATTTGAGGTTTGGAAAAAAAAAATTCGCTCGCCGGTCGCCGACACTTTCTGTAGCGGCGCAGGTTTTTGGTCCTAATCGATAGTTTTATTATTTATGATGCACACAGTGACTTGTTTTTCCATTCGCAGTTTAATTAATAGTTATTGTATCAATAATCATATATTTAACTAGTTGGGCACAATGTGTCACCGAGCTGTGGGGCACAATGAGTCGACTCTTAATGAGGAAACAAGGAAGTGACGACGCTCCGAAGAAGCGCAATGTATCACGGGCAACTGTTAACTATATGCGATTTCTCGGAGTTTTGTAGTTCATAAAATACGATTTTTTTTATGTTGGTCCGTGATTTATATTAAGTTTTGGCTGGCCTAAAAGGAAGTCAATAGCAGCTCACAAAGAATTATTAAAAATACAAAAATAATTTGAGCCTCGAAAAAAAAATTTCGCTTGCCGGGATAACGTCAAATATTGTGGAGCAATTGTATGGGGCACAATGTGTCATCGAGTTGTTGACCACAATGAGTCGACTCCCAATGTTATTGGCAAATAATACCCGTTATGAAATTATCGGTAAATTAACAGAAAAATCTGTTATCTATGTTAGGAAAATATAAAAGTTTCCACCGGCTCGTTGTACCCACTTCTCTGACACATTGTACCTCACCAATGAGCCAATCCACAAATTTGTTCCGATCCCAATATTTTAGGATTTTTAATCTTTTTGCAAAAAAATATGGTAACTTTGTACGCCAGAAGGTCTATAAAATCGGTTATGCCCTTTTTTCTAATGAGACTACTTTGTTAGGATTAAAAATTCGTTAGACGAAAGTGACACACTGTGCCCCACGATAACTCTGATACGACTCTCGCAACATAATAAAAATAGTAACAATTTAATATAAATAGGCGGAAAATAATTCTTGACATTTTTATGAATAATTTGCCGACTAGAAGTTTAGCTATGGGGTAGACTACGGCCAGATCCGGCATGCCGTATGCCGTAGGGGAGAGTGCGGTAAATACGGACGCTGGGTAATTCCGGACACCTCAGTATTCGGTAGCTTAAATATTCTTGAATAAAAAATGATTTGTCAATCTTTGGACGAAGAAAGAGAACACAGGTAATGGATTAACATCACTGGGTATTGATTCCCACCACCCTTTGGGTTTGTTTGATTGGACATACCACACCCTTCTTGAGTCGAAAATGATTTGTTTATCCTGGGGCAACGAAAGAAAATCGAAGCAATTGATTAAAAGCACTGCGGCACTGATTCTCACACAACTCTTTGTCGTAAATCTTGTCTGGAAGCGTTCAGAATCTATCGAGATTGCTTGTGCTTCGTGTAACAGAAGAACAGGCAGCAACGATTGATACGCCACACGTATCTCTTGCGTCGAAAGATAGTTTCGGAGTTATTGCTTGCCATAAATCGTCAGCAGAAATGCGCATGAGTTAATCTCCCTTCTATCGTTCTAGTCACGTTCGACTTGGGGGATACGATATTGAGGACAGTCTGCTGGTGACGGGTGATCCATTTCCATCCACTTGACTCTCTTTTCGCTAATCGTATCGACTGCTTCTACTACTTCTTCTTCTTTTTCGTTGCGAGTGTATCCCACGTGACTCAGACGCGTAATCAAGTCGCTATCTACAAGCATAGAACGTAAAATATTTGGAGAGCCCTTCATCCAGTTATTGGGCTTGGAGCGATAGGGAAAAAAAACATTCACGTTACGAAAGGGTTGCGGGCGTTCATTTTTCCGCTATAGTTTTTATACATCAGGTATAAAGGAACAAGTAAAGAAACATACAGCTACCCGAGTAAAAATTGTGCTAGCCTGTCTGAGTTACGTACTAGTAACTGGCTCGCCCAATTGAGCTCATACGAACTGACTAATGGCTGCGTCGCTATGAGGTAGTAATGTTCTAAAAAAAATTGTTATCCAACCCTTGTCTATTCACTGCCCAATCGATTTTCACTTCAGATGTCGCTGCGTTACAATAAAAATGCCACCTAGTAACTAGGCCGTACTGGACTAGCCAACCATGGTTACGAATAACGAAGTGAGGTTATGTGACTACACGTAGTATCATCTAGCGAATGACTCATAGCTGGCTAGCCAACTTGAGTCTAAGATGGTGTTGCGAATGAACAAAATTCTCAAGTGGGTATCTCGCCATGACCTAGCTAACACTAGCTAATTGGGGCTACGCAAACCTTGTCTAGCCACTGCCTAGCCGAACTTGATTACAGATGTCGCTGCCTTATGATAAAAATACCACCTAATGACTAACAATAAGTCGTACCTGGCTAGCCAATGATCATCACATGTGACAAAGTGAGGTTATGTGACTGCATGTAGTTCCATCGAGCGATTGGCTTATAGCTAGCTAAGCAATTTGACTTACAGATGTCGTTGCGAATGAAGAAAAAAAAATCCTTAAGTGGGTATCTCCGGATGGCCTAGCCAACACTAGCCAACTGCGGCTATGTGATCTTTGATTAGCCACTACCCAGTCGATCGTGATTAGTTCATATAATGCTTATATTGTTATTAAGAGTTTGTATAATGAATAGCATTCGTTGCAGTAACATTGTCCTCATCAATTTAATGGAAAAAAAGTAATCAATCCAATGGGAGTGATGACTTGCGATGAAGGGAATTCGTATTTCTGATGTGCACAATACATACGTACGTGTGAAATATTAATGTTGCTAAAGAGGGGTATAAGCCCGGGGCGTTCGCACTCCGAGGAAGGAAAGGGTATGTTTGGAGAGTCTAGGGCGTGAGGCAAACTCCGCTGGCTCGACCCGGCGGATCACTTGGCCTATTAATAATTGCAGTCATAGCACCTCGGCGTTGATTCTCCGTCTACCCTCGTTACTCACCACCGTGTTGTAGTTCGTACCAACGATTGTGTGACTTCTCACCTTCACACCAAAGCCAATGCCGTCGTCGTTCCTATCTCTCTCTCTCTCTCTGTCTTTCTCTTTGGCTCTTTCTCTGCTAATTGTTTGTTGCCACAACGCCCCGCGCTATGTCAAATTCCGATGTCAACGAGCAGAATGACGGCTTACATCTCGTTAAGGGGGCAAATACATGTAGACGACGAAAAAATAGTCAATTTGTATCATTTTCGTGGAACGGATCAAAACCCTCTACATTGATGAAACTTTAGCTACAATTTATTACATGATTAAACTGTTTAAATTATTTTTTTCATTTAAAAAAATAGCAAAATGGTGACGTAATTACGCGGTTTTGGTGGCAGTTGTCCGTTTGTGGGAAATTCAACGACTTCAATATTGATCTGAAAAATATGAGCCAAGATTTTTTAGTATTTTAAAATCCAAATGCTGAATTTATACGTAAGAAACATTTTTAAAAAGTTGAAAAATGGGACACTTCAGAAAAAAAATGAAGTTTAAACGAAATGTTCGTTCTTCTTCGCAATAAAAAGGCACTTTTTGAAAGTCATTTTCATCAACAAGTAGGTTGTTTGTTTACTTTGTATTTATTTTGCAACTTTTTGAAACTTATTCATTTGACTTATTTTAATTTAGTTCATTTTATTTAATTTTTTATCCAATTATTTTTATCCAATTAAATTTTATTATTGTGTTTTATTTTCATTTTATTCTATTTCATTAATGTAATTTAACTTATTTTAACATATCTTTCTACTTATTGTTAACAATTTTTATTTTATAACTTATTTCATAAACAATAAGTTCAAGGTGATATTGTTCAATAACAATAACATATAACAACACCTTATTTTTTAACTTATTTTCAACTCGTTAAATTTTTTAAATCTATTTCATAAACAATAAGCTCAAGATAATATTGTTCTCTAACAATAACATATAACGATAACTTATGTTTTATCTCATTTTCAGGGCGTTAATTTTTTTTAACTTATTTCATAAAGAATACGTTCAATGTAATATTGTCCAATAATAATATTACCTTGAACTTATTGTTTATGATATAAGTAAACAAAAATGAAACAAGTTAAAAAGAAGTTGAAAAACGAATTGTAATAAGTTAAATAAAATCAAATCAAATAAAGATAAAACAATGAAATTTAATTAAATAAAAGGAAATAAATTAAAATAAGTCAAATAAATAAGTTAAAATCAGTTAAAAAATAACAACTCAATAGCTGTATGAATAATTTTGACATAATCAGTCAACTCGTTTCAAAGTTATGTTTTCCACAAACTTAAAAGATGTGATTGGAGAAAAACGGGTCTAAAATTTTGATTTACGAAAACTCAATGATTTCATTGACTCACAGGCTAATCAGCGATCCCAGGGCTAACTCTTGAAATGCTTAACTACAATTTCACGTTAAAAAAATATTTTTTTGACGCCGCTACATATATCTCCCTCCTTAATCGCAAAAAATGTCTTCTTGTGTTCCAGGTAAGGTGTTCAAAAGATTTCCACTATCTGCTCTATACAGATGACAGCCGATTTTATCCGAAAAGGAGAACAGGTAATTGATAGTCTCCGAATTTAATTCAGTCTGTCTCGACAATAGGAATATCGCGGCAGAATCTCGATAAACATCTAACGAGTATTGTGGCTATTTCGTAAAAAAATTTGGCCCGGCCAAATTCAAGCGAATTCAATCCGCCCCACAGCCAAGAGAACGAGCGTCCCATATTCCGGCAATGCGATCCGCACGAAAAACGATATGCGCCTGTGGATTATTGCAATAAGGAATAAGTATACGGTACTTCCGGGAGCATTGAAGATGGCGCAGTGTCGTAAGGTGTGGTTGGGATCGGTGCCCACTGCGTTTTAGGAGGCAAAGTTCAAACAATAAATGGCAAAAGTCACTTTCTCAACTTCTCTCTTGTACTCACGAGCACACGGCGGGGGGAGGGGGGGGGGGGCGCTTATGGCGCTTTTTTACCGCGCTCTCCCTTCAACAAAACTCCTTACAACTTTTCCACGAGTATACGAGTGTGATGGGAGAAAATTTTTTCTAAACAATAAAAATTCACTCGTATTGCCCGAAATTATGTACTCCTGATAATAACGATAAAATCGTGATGGAGAGAACCTCTTATTGCCTCGTTTTGTCGCTCGGAACAAATTCACGTCGGAGTTTGCGACGACTGTAGAATATTGTACGTTATGACAGCCAACTCTTATACAGGGTGACAATTATAACCATGTGTGTTTGTGTGTTTTTGAGGGTCTTGCGTGAAAATTTTGCGACCAGGCAGAATATGATTTTCAATGATTTTTGACCGAGAAAAATATGATTTTCAATGATTTTCGACCGAGAAAAATAAGATTTTCAATGATTTTCGACCAAGAAAAATATGATTTTCAATGGTTTTCAATTTCAAAAATATGATTTCAATTTTCGAGTCCTCTTGAAAAAATATTTATGTTAAAAAAAAATATATTTTAGTATACCACGTTTCTAAAACGGACTAAAAAGTATAAAATAATTTCTCCTAGCCCCATACAGATTTCTACACCCATACAGATTGTCCGGAAAATTTGTGATTGATAATTTTTTAATAGCTATGAAAAAAAATGCAACTATTTTCATGGCATTGAAAATGTAATCAGACTTTTCGGGTGATAAAAAAGGTACATGCAAATAATATGAGGTGCTCTGATTCTCACTTTCTCACTATCCATTAAACCCAAACAAATACAAACAAACCCAAACGAACCCAAACAAGTCCAAATAAACCCATACAAACCCAAACGAACCCAAAAGAACCCAAATGAACCCAAACGAACCCAAACGAGCCCAAACAAACTCATACGAACCCAAACGAACCCAAACAAACCAAAACAAACCCAAACGAAGCCAAACAAACCCAAATAAACCCAAACGAACCCAAATGAACACAAACGAACTCAAACGAGCCCAAACAAACCCATACGAACCCAAGCAAACCCAATATATTATTTTTCAAAGAAGACTCGAAAGACCATTAAGACCGTATTGTTATCTAGAAATTTGAGAAAAAGATCGTTTTTTTTTTAATTTAATTTCGTTATTCCGCAGATCGGGAACCGTTTAAAGACGTGGGAGGGAGATCCCTTTTTCTAAGAAAGGCTTTAGCGACCGGAATAATTCCCATTTCGCGACCAAAATTTAACAGCATGTCTATGAAAGTCCATATTTTTGGATAATGCAAAAGAAAAACAAAAACGATTTTCAAAAAAATTTTACACTGCAATAGTCCCTTGTATATCATATTTTTTTCAATTGCAAACTTTCCGCGCGAGACATTTGAAAAACTTATATGGCTACCTTACAATTGTCACCCTGTATACGCGAATACGAACTTGTGGCAGACAAGACGTCACAACTTTGACGACGTAACACGTAACATTGATGAACATCTGAGGCTGCCGTTATCGCCTCTCTTCCTCTCTTTCCCCCTTCACTCTCTCTTTCTCTCTCTCTCTCCCTTTCAGCCTCCAATCTCTCCACAGCCTCCACCCTTTTTATTCCTAGCTATCTCACTTTGTAGCGACCGTCTATGAATTCTCTGCTCGTATTTCCTCGAGTCAGATAATCCGACGTGGCACGGTGAACGCTATAGCTCATTAGTCGAATGCTTGTCTCGTAATACGATTAATTCGTTCGGGGATGGGGGGAGGGTTACGGGTGGATTATACGTGTACATTAGGTATGTTTGTACGTATAAATATATCAAGACCCTGGTGTCTGGGTGGGTGGCAACGCCTCTTGCTTGTACCCATTACGCGTTCACTCCGCGGGTGTTTCGAGCGAATCGTCGATCGGTTCTCCGGTTCTCGAATACTCTCGAAGATGGATCGAGGGATGGGGAACGTGAGGCGACGCTGCTTCGTTCTTAGATATTCAGGTAGTTTGGCGCATGGACCGATACAATTTTTTCACCCTTAGACACTATGCCCTAAGTGTCACGGTAATTGAGATATAATTTTTTTTTAATTACCTGAAATTTCGCCTTTAAATCATCATAACTTTTTTGTTTGTGGTTGTAATAGCGGCGGAGCATCCACTCAGGCACACTAAACGTAGTTTTCAAATATATATATATACAGTACTGGACAAAAAAAAGTACGCACTAGTCGAAATTTCTTACCGCACTAAAATTTACATAGCGGACTCAAAAATAAAGGTAATTGAATTTCCCAAGTGGCGTTTTGAAGAGAACAAGTTTACCTTTATTTTGGTTTTTTAGAAAATTCTCTACGAATTTTTTTCGCCCCGGTGCGCACTTTTGAACGTGGCCATTTTTCGGCTATTTTTTGGCCGTCGAAAATGAACTGCAAAATTTGTAGAACATTTTTTCCTCGGTTTTTTTTCCATGGTAAACTTAAAAAATATATCAAAACCTACATTTTTATTTTTTATAAAGTCTCGTACGATTTTTTTTCGCCCCAGTATTGCATTTTTTAGCTAAAAAAGACATGTTTTAGAAAAAAAGGCGTCATTGAAGAACTATGGGGTTTCAGAGGAAATGTCAAGAGGGTAAAAAGTCGCATGGGTTCACACTGGAGTGGCTAGAATTTTTTCAGAATTTTTTTTTTGACATTTTTTTTATTTATCATTTTTGGTTGGAACTTTGATGGGTGGAGAGGCTCCACTTGGGAATTATGGGGTCTAGGACAAAAAAAAAACAATTTTATACAAATTTAAACAAATAATAATATTATAAAAGTATCGAGTATCGAAGAACTTTTCGTTACTCGATACTCAAGTATCGAGTATCGAATAAATGTTCGCTACTCGATACAAAAGTCGCAATCTCCAACAATAGCTTCATACTTTTGTATTGAGTAACGAAAAGTTTCTCGATACTCGATACATTTGTATCGAGCAAAACGTAACGCCCGATACAGATTTTGGACAACTCTGGTCTATTGTAGCGTTTTTAATTCGTGTTAAAACTTTCATTCGCCTTCGAAAAACTGGAAATATTTCACTACCGGCAGATATGTGTATTTAGAAGTACATTATTTGACATCTATTTGAAGTGTTATTTATACCTTTAATTTTGTTATTTAATTTTACAACTTGAAAGTTGTATATTTCATGCAATTCTTAACTTTGCCCAACTTACCTCATACTCATACTCAACTTACCCCACCATCGAGGCAGGTTGATCAAATATGGCCTTAGTCATTTGAGAACGATTATCTGTCAAGCAATAAGGATGACAGGAATTTCGTCTACAGACTTTTCTTCCCAGATAAATTTCCTATTTACCAAAGTAGGTTTTACTTTTATATGGCAGACTGTTAAGGAATTATAGGGCAATTCCAAACTTGCTCAACATGCCCCTCCCTACCCTAGCACGTAACTCGGATAGGCTAGTACAATTTCTATTCTGGAATCGGCTATGACCGAAAAGGAAGAGACAACACATCGCGAATTTCTCAGGAATAGGCAAAATTCTCTTTGGACAGCGCTTGAGAAGCCGCGATAGCCCAGCCATATAAATCCAACACGAGAAACACACTGGCGTTCATTCAGCTCAAGAAATGTACGCGGACTTTGGTGTATAGTCATTGGCACGATACGATTGTTACGCCCCGACTAGAAATTTTGATCCGGCAGCCTGAAGTCTGATCAGGCCCCGATCAGGCTGCAGTCCGAGATGCCGTAGTATGACACGCCTGATCAGGGCTGAATGTCGACCGGATCAGTGGAACCATAGAACGGGCGTAAAAAGGCATCCTGATCAGGCCGTAGAAAGGTAGCCTGTGCGGCGCCGTAACACGGGGTCTATGGACGCCTTGTAACGGCGCCGTGATCAGGGCCGTAAACGGCAGCCAGATCCGGGTCGGATGCCAAAAAGCGTTACACGCCTGATAAAGCCCTGATCCGGCCGCCTGTTCAGTGCCGTAGTACGGGATACGGATGCCGGCCCTAGTCAGTCCCGTAGCAAAATTTCTAATTGGGGCATTTTCCGATCAAGCGCATTCCGGATCGGCAATTCGATATATATATATATCTGCTAACTTTGCCGACCAGGCTTATGCGACTGTACCAAGCTCCCACACATATATACAACATGGAGAACTGAGCCGATGAAGTAGAATCGTCGCGGAGCGGTTAGTCGATAATCGCTTTAGCTAATCTATGGGAGATTTTGCACCGTTCTCAGGCTACCAGGCCCTGTGTCGTCGTCGTCGTCGTCATCGTCGTCGTCCCATTGGGAATTGCTGTGTGCCGTGCGACGAGCATCCGCAGAGACAAAGAGAGGAGAAGCGGAAGTTATAGCTTCAGCTTCCTCTCTCTCTCTCTCTCTCTCTCTCTCTCTCTCTCTCTCTCTCTCTCTCTCCCTCTCTCTCTCTCTCTCTCTGGCTCTCTCTCTATTCTCCTTTCTCACTTTCGCACGATCGCGTTCCCGTCTCTCGGACCGTTCCCGTGTTCTCGATCCTCCGCATTGCGAACTTCGGAGAGCCAGGGGGATGTGCTTTATCAACCCGATTTCCTCTCGAATGTTTTCCCGCGACTTCCACCAGGGATAATGGATAAAATAAATTTCCGAGGAAGGCAATCAGGGATTTCTTTTTACCTTCCTATCGAACTCTTTTACTATTAGGTGTGTATATATATATATTTATATATATAATGTTTATATATTGGTCGCTTTCAAACTGCTACACTCTATTACGACCTTGGCTATTACCGATCCGATTACAAACTAAATTTTTTATTTGTCTCTTTTTTTTTGTTTCTCACCGTTAGTCAGCTATTCCTGGACCATACAACAGCTCCTCAGCATCCAGAGACTCATAATTTTTTCCATGTTTTGCCCGCAGACGACCCTCATGCGTGCTTTTTTCGGCTTCGTGCTCGGCTTCGCATATTCGCTTCTCGTCGATGTTTTGACAATATTGGTAGAGTGTTTCACTAATTTTTATGTTTAATATCTCCAATACATTTATGAGGCCAATATGACCATTGCTAAAATGTATTGAAGCAATATTAGCGGCAGTTTCAACTGTGGGTCTGCCGCTCCACGATGTCTTTGGCGCAAATTTTCATATAACAGAGTTCAAACACTCGTTGTTATTCTGGTGAAAAGCGCCTAAACATCGTTGAAGAAGCTTGTCTTTACTAAGGTCCACGTATATCGGTTTTATTGTCGCACATCTGCCGCTCGGTGCGGTCGTGCGCTTCAAACGGTTTCACATAAAATGCTGTATCTCCGCCAATTTTACAAATTTCTTTAAAAAATTTGGTGAGAGCATTCTTAACAAATGTATCTTTCAGAAAATGAAAAAAAAATGACAAAACATTTTTTTTTACCGTGGTGTGGGGCCTTAATTTTACCGTTATTATCATTATCATTATTATTACTAAAAAAAATGTATTATTCGATTTAATTTTCCTCAGTTTGCATTGGGAAAAATTGACCTACCCCGGTGGCTAGGCTCAATCTTCATCTAGATGGTCATCTACATTTATTCATTTTTTTCTACCATCTTCTATACATATATAACAATTCAGTGACTGGCTGACTGGCATATAGACAACGCACAGCCTAAACCGCCGAAGATGAAAAACTGAAGTTTGGAAGATATGTTCCTTCGAAGATGTAGAGGTGCACTAGGAAAGATTTTTTTTTCGAAAATCAACTCCAAATAGGGTGTGAAGTTTGTACGGAAAATTGTATTCCTTGCGTATATCAACTTGAAGATTGGTATAAATATTCTTCAAAACAAATGACAAGGCGTATCGTAGGATTTTTTTGAAACAACCCCTAATTAGGGATGCAATGTGGTGTTGAAGTTTGTATGGAAAAGTCGATTTTCTGCGTTTTATCTCAATGAAGTTCGGAAGATACGTTCCTCAAAGAGCATAGGGATGCACTAAAAAGGATTAGCATCTTGCATGGTCAACTATATGTGGGCTGTTCGAGTGTATCGAATGTCTGAAACTTGAGGGTGCTTGCCGAAGACCATACATCATACGATGTTGTCTACAAAACTGTATTGCAAAGCCTGTTCTATAGACAACAATAACATTGCACGAAGGTTGGCACTTTTATACTATGATTTCATTAATTACCAACCCTTAGCTCAGCCAGTCAGTCAACTATCGTGCCTGAGAAATATAAGATTCTACCTTCTTTCTTTATTTCTTACTTTTTTCCTCTCTCTTTGTTTATCTCCTCTCTGGATCAAATCCTAAAGTCCGTGAGAACGAAGTCGCGGGCAAAAGCTAGTACTTCATATTTTTTTGCGATATATTTCCAATTGACATTAATTTATTGAATATAATTTACGAATATACCAAACGGGTCGTATCGCCTAATAATTTCACGTGGGTACACGTAATGTTTTTAGTCGTTGTATTACTTTTTTCTATTTTTCTTCTCTATCAGCCACGGACATTCCTTCAGCACGGTAGTGCAACAGTTCAAGACGAGGGAGTCGGGCACCTGAAGTTGCACCTTCATTCGTTTACTACTCGTGCATTCCAGGCGCGTACATCATTAGCGTTTGTAATCACATCATGGGAGCATTTCCGTGTTTCAGCACCGTTGGCTAATGTATAATTTTGTATGGGTGGCTGAATTTGTGCAATTTCACGTTGCGCCACGTCGGCACGTTCGCGATGCACGCGGGACTGCGGACGTGGATTGGATTTGCACGGAATACGCACGGTTGAAGGAGAAAACAAATCGAGCCTCAAAGGGATAGGGCCAAGTGTTATTCTCATTATCCTAGATAGGGACGAATACGACGTGATAGAGTCGAAAATTGGTTAGGACTTTGCTCCAAGCCCACAAGCGTTTTCTGTAAACTTTATTAAAATCCTTGTTCGGAAGACAAACAATTGGAAACAAACATTATTAGAGTGCAGGAGATACCGATCCGTATCAGCTGGAGACGCTGGACGTTATCTGAAATCATTTATTCAAGGATCTGAAAAAGTTTAGGTAAAAATTGGTGCTACAGTATAACTGTCAAAACTTATATATTTGAATAACAGAATTTTGAAGAAAATTCTTTACATTTAATAAAAATGATAAAAAAAACAATATATAGACCTTGAAAGATTTTTATTAGGTGTATGACTTAATTTTTACAGATTTTTTCGTCGAGCTTAAAATTATATTTAAAATAGAAATATTTTCGCGGTCTTTTATGGTTTTAAAAGGATCGGACGCAAGGTTTCAGAACACCGAACGACAAGTCTACGTGAGTTACATAACCTCTCAGAATAGCAGAGTTTACGATGGCAACTGATAACCAGCACATTCGGCACTGCATTTTATACGAATTCCAACAAGGAACAAATGCTTCTAAAGCACGGGAATCAATTTGTAGTGTTCTTGGTGTCGACGTTGTGTCTTATGAAACGTGTAATTATTGGTACAAACGTTTTAGAAGTGGTGATTTCGATCTTAGTGACCAGCCGCACCCTGGACAGGATATGAAGGGTGTGTTTTATTACGAACTCCTGGAAACTGGTCAGACGGTGACTGCGGAACGCTACAGCCGACAATTGATGAAACTGAGCGAAGAACTTGATCAGAAAAGGCTATCTACTGGGCAAGGAAGCAGGCAAGTCATACTGCTACATGACAACGCTGGACCTCACGTTGCTCGCGCGACTCAGAAGACCCTCTTGAACTTGGGATGGGAATTTCTCCCGCACGCGGCATATTCACCAGACTTGGCCCCATCCGATTACCATTTGTTCCGGTCAATGCAGCACGCCTTAGTGGATAAACAGTTCGAAACGCTGGACGATGTGCGTAAATTCGTCGATGACTTTATCGCCTCGAAGCCTGCAAGTTTCTTTCGCCACGGCATTCGTGTGTTACCTGAGAGATGGCGCAAGGTTATAGAAAACGGTGGACAATATTTCCAAGATTAAGTTCGTTGTTCTCTGGTTTTTTATATTAAATAAATTTGCTGAAAAATTTGTAAAAATTAAGTCATACACCTATTAATTTCTGGAGAAAAGTGAGACAGGTTATTTATTCTAAGTAATTATATTTTAATTAAATGGAGATCGTTTGACCTAAGAATATATGTATATTCTCAATCCGTGAAGGTTTTTGAGGCACCTTAATCCCGTGAGCCTGGATCACTACCAAACCAACAATTGTCAATGAAAAAATCTGAAAAAATTCATGGTCAATCTTTAGGCCGTACTTCTCAAGGGAAAATAGGATTTTTTTTTCTTATTTTTAATATATATTTTTTTAAATTAAATAGCAACCTGCGGAGAAAATGATTTGGGCAGGACGAAAACGACCCAGGTTCACGGATTCAGGGTTAACTTTCTAAGAAAAATGGATTTAATAGGTATTTGAAATACGTATTTGAAATTCTTGCCAACACATTACCCGCCTTGTGCTACGTAGCGCGGTCCATCTGGATTCCGATGAGGATACCCCTTCTAGGGAACTCGTATCATATATCAATCGGGATCCGATCGGAACTTAGCTATCCCTAAGAAATTTCTGCACGAGTCGTTCGGAAGCGTCGTATGGAAGGCGATCACGCCTTTTCGCCGAGGGCCCTTATAGGGACTGCATCAGCTTGAGCCCCAAAGAACCAATGCAGAGCGCATCTGAACCTGCGAAACCCTAGGTGGGCCTACTTCGAGCGGTCCCGGAGAACATACTGGCTCCCCTTTCGGCCTACTGTAAGCGCACTATAGACCCTCTGGACCCTCCATTCAGCCTACTGTAGGCGCACTGCAGGCCTCCCGGAGCCTCCATTCAGCGATTCATCTCGTCATCGAACGAGTTACCGATCAATGGCCAAAATGGAGTGTTGATGGAAGAGATATCGAATTTGGTCTCAAAGCAGGTTAGGTGAGGTCGAGGCAACGGACTTGTGATCAAAAGCAGGTTAAGGAGGCCTGTGTTCTGCACGTTTCACTGAAACTGGAGTTCGAAAGAAGGTTTGAGAGGACTAACAGAGGCCACATTGGACCAAATGGAGGCCTCTTCATAGTGCTGAACTCGACAAATGGGGTTTGGTAGGTTCAACGGAGGTTAGCGGCTTGTGCATTACAAAAGCAATGGGTCCTGCGAGTGTTTAGTCCTCTTAGAGACTATAAATGCGAGTGTTTAGTCCAGAGTTGTCCAAAATCTGTATCGGGCGTTACGTTTTGCTCGATATAAATGTATCGAGTATCGAAAAACTTTTCGTTACTCGATACAAAAGTATCAAGCTATTGTTGGAGATCGCGACTTTTGTATCGAGCAGCGATCATTTATTCGATACTCGATACTTGAGTATCGAGTAACGAAAAGCTCTTCGTTACTCGATACTTTTATATCGAATAACGAAAAGTTCTTCGATACTCGATACTTTTATAATATTATTATTTGTTTAAATATGTATAAAATTGTTTTTTTTTGTTATTTGAAATGAAACTGCTAAGTTTTCCGAATGCATATAAATTTTTCAAGAATTTTTTCATCGTTTTGAAATTTTTGTCTACAAATTTTGAAAAATCGATAAAAAGTCGGAAATTCTTTACCTTCCCTCGAGTACAAGGGTTCTGTATCAACCGTGAGAAATTACAAAACTGTTAAGAGAATGGCTTCGTGTTTTGAGGCTTCGGAATGGCACAAGTATCGATTAACGAAAAGCTTTTCGTTACTCGATACTTGTGTAACGAGTAACAAAAATTTATTCGATACTCTATACAAAAGTATCGAGTATCGCAAAACTTTTCGATACTCGATACAAAAGTATCGAGTATCAAAGGATTTTTCGTTACCCGATACAAATGTATCGAGCGATTGTTGGAGATCGCTACTTTTGTAGCGAAGTATCGATCGAATTCTTGTTGCTCGATACATTTGTATCGAGTGTCTTTAATCAAATTCGATACTGAAGTAACTAGTTACTGCCAAGTCTGGTTTAGTCCTTTAGAGGCTATATATTTTGACTCGGGTGGCCAATCAGTGTAGGTGGTTCTGGCCACTAGGGTCGTCTGAAACAAAAAGTTAAGAAACATACTTTCAGTATAGCAATAAAACCATCTTATGACTGGAAACTTTTTCGAAATTAAAAAAATCACGAAAATGCCAAGGCTCTAGACAAAAAACTTCGATATTCGACAAAAAAAAAACAATTTTAATAATTTGCCATTAACAAATGGGTGAACATAAAAAATCGTTCAGTCATACGATACAAAACGTTAAAAACTATGTTCGGTCCAAATTCCAAGCGAATTGAATTTTCCAAAACGATACTCCCTACCAAAAAATAAAACGCATAAACGGAAATTTAATTTCCGCATCTCGCGGTGCACAGAAACAAGTAAAACCTATTGTTACGTTTACGTGACTAGTGACAAACAGGAAATAAAATATGGCTGGCAAAATTCGATATTTAAGCATGTAAATTTTAACAGCAAAAAAAAAACAACCAACACAGAACAGTTCGGTGCTTCGCTTGAATGGTTGAATCCATGGAGCGTGCATTTTTGTTTTCCTATCCTTTATTCCTCTCCTTCCGCTGTACAAAATCCGCCTGTAGATGGCCCGCCCCGGATTTTTCCATGTTCGACACGAAAATCTGCTCGGCTGTTGTCTATCCGTGCTTGAAAAAAAAAATGTTTTAAAAAAATATCTATATATTGAATTGCCCGGGATCCAGTTGGCTCGTGAATTCCGCGTGAGCTCATCGTAAACATTTTTCATCGCTTTTTAATTTTTCGTTTCAAAAAGGAGTGTTATTTAGCGGTATAGGGCGGGGAGGGGAGGGGGGATTAAAAGTATCGTTAGGGGAGTTCCTCCTCTTTCACATTTGCAGCAGCCTCCCAGGTTCTCTCTCTCTCTCTGTCTCTCTTTCTCTCTTTCTCTCTCTCTCTCTCTCTCTCTCTCTCTCTCTCTCTCTCTCTCTCTCTCTCTCTCTTTCTCTTTCTCTCTCTCTCTAGACTCTCGAAAGAAAATCAACGTGGGTAAGAAAGCGGAAGATTGGCGAGAGGGTAGGCGGAGAGTCAAGGGAAGGTTCGCCAGGAATGTAATTAAGTGCAGTCTAAGATTTAGTGCCCTCTCAACCGTTGTACCGATGGTGGAGCTCGCGAGCTAGTGCAGCGTGCAGCATGACGTCCAACTCCGGGCCAGTCTCGAAGTTTATGAAATACAGCGAGGCCCGAATTACCGGGAAGCTTCGCTAAAGAGGGCTACTAAAGTTATTATTTATTGGGAAGTAGGATAGATAGAGAGGGGTAGGGATGCAAAAAAAAATGAGAAGCGTGTACAAGGAGGGAAGACATTGAGGTAGCAAATTACAAATTAGAAATTATTTTTCCCATGCAGAAATTCCTGACTAGGAATTTACTTATGGGACAGACTGGGGCCGGATCCGCCATGCCTTATCCAGCACTACGGCACTGTGCAGCCTGCTATCTATCTTATCGGACACATTGTACCCTACGGGTGGGGTACAATGTGTCAGCCAGGTGGATACAGTGTGTCAAGTACTGCGAAACGTAGGGTACAATTAGCCGGTTGTACCAACAACATTGGGAGTCGACTCATTGTGCCCTAAAACTCAATGACACATTGTGCCTCACAACTCGATGACACATTGTACCCCACTAGTAGTATATTTGATTTTCGATAAAAATAATGATGAATCAAACTACGAATGGAAAAACACAAGTCACCGAGGGCATTATAAATAATAACACGATCGATTAGGACCGAAAACCCAAGCCGCAACAGAAAGTAAGGTTATATTTGACGTTTTCCCGGCAAGCGAATTTTTTTTTTCTAGCCACAAATCAATTTTTAGTTTTTAATAATTCTTTGTGAGCTGTCATCGACTTGCTTTTAGGCCTGACGAAACTAAATATAAATCAAGGATCAACAGAAAAAAAATCGTTTTTTACGAGCTACAAACCTCCGAGAAATCGCATGTGGCTCACAGTGCCCCGTGACACATTAAGATTCTTCAGAGCGTCGTCACTATTTTTTTTTTTTTCGTCGTGGTCATATTATTTGCCAACAACATTGGGAGTCGACTCATTGTGCCCCACAACTCGGTGACACATTGTACCCCACTAGTAAAATATTTGATTTTTGATGAAAATAACTATTAATTAAACTAAGAATTGAAAAAAACAAGATACTGAGTGCATTATAAATAATAAAACTATCGATTAGGACCGAAAATCCGATCCCGCTACCGAAAGTTACGTTATATTTGACGTTTTCCCGGCAAGCGAATTTTTTTTTTCCAAGCCTCAAATCAATTTTCAATTTTTAATAATTCTTTGTGAGTTGCTATCGACTTTCCTTTAGGCCTGACGAAAATAAATATGAATCACCATCCAACACAAAAAATTCAATTTTCACGAGCTACAAATCGCCGCGGAATCGCATGTGGCTCATAGTGCCCTGTGACACATTGTGCCCCACTCTACTATTTCCTTCCGGTATTTTTTCCATTCATTACACAGCAACAGTCGGGGTCCATTTTTAATAAAACAATATTTTTTATTTGATTGCAAAAATCACGAACTAGGTTCACACAGATTTGACAGATAAATAAATAGCCGAGTACAATTTATTTTCACTGCGGGCGCTGCGTTCGATTTCATGATCGCCAACCTATACTCTGCACGGAGCCAATAAGGATGCTCCCCAACAAATTTCTGCTTAGGTTCTACCAACTCGAAATACCGTTTTCTGCACGAGGATAAGGAAAAGTTTGCTCTCGATGGAAGACGTAGGAGTTGTGATGCCTTGTGACCTTTTGGTGAAACAGCCAGGCAGCACCTCCTGAGAGTATCGCAAGGGAAATCGACTGGGTACCTTTCGCGAGTAAATACTTTTCTACCGGTAATACAGGCACGAGAAGGTGATAGCCTGGGGCGTTCACGCGCTCTCTCGAACGAGGAAAGAGGGTTGAAACCCTGCAGCCTATAACCGTTACCCCGTTATTGTTCGCAGGTCTTTCGTGGCCCAGTACAGAGCGTTCAGGATAACTACGTGGAAGAGAACAAGCTCTCTTTCTCTCTCTCTCACTCTCTCTTTATACACACATATATATATAAAGGGTGTCCCAAAATTCACGCAAGAAGTAATTTTGATCAAAAGTACAGGTTTTGAATTAAAATTTTTAATTTTTTTATTGATTCATCAAGTATACAGTATAGGGTTATGTATGGAATAGCATATGCATTTGTTTCTCAACAATCACTCGTGGATTTTCCGAACCCCAAATGCGACAATTTTGTCGATTAACGAAGCCATCATGATGAAAATGAGCCTCATCGTTGAAGATGATTTTGTTCGAAGAATCAGCATCCACTTGTTGTTCCATAATCCATTCAACGAACTCTCTTTGCTGTGCGTAGTCAGTAGGCTTCAGTTCTTGAGTAAATTGACCTTTGTAAGAATGAAGATGCAAATCTTTCGTGAGAATGCACTGTAGAGAGCTTCTCGAAATGTCCAATTCTTGACCACGGTACCGAATTGATGTTCCTGGACTCTCAGCAACACCCTCATGAAATGCTTCGATGTTTTGTGTTGGACGACTTGTTGAAGGACGGCCAGAGTGCCTATGATCACTAATTGATCCAGTTTCCCTGAATTTAAAAAATTAATCTCTTCACAGTTGAAGTTAAATCACTATTCCGACCATATTTTGTACGAAAATTGCGAACTGTAGCTGCCAAACCTTTATTATTTCAAAAATATTGCTCAACAATGAAAACGCGTTGTTCTATCGTATAGCGTTACATTTTTAATAACCGTAAGCTGTCAGCTGTCACGCTGTCTTTTTTTCGTTGGCAACAATTTTTACCTCACAAATGGCGCAAAACTCGAATTTTGCTTTAATTTTGGGACACCCTTTATATAAACCTTTTTTGTAACCCTATCCCTTAGCTCTCTTCAGGTAATAGGACTATTCGCCATAAGTTGCCTCTCTCTCTCTCTCTCTCTCCATTTTCTACGTACACGAAGGTAAAACTATTCAGCACCGTTATGTTTCGAAAAGGAACTTTTCGTTCGGGATAATTTTCTCGCTTCTTCGCTCATTGCCGAGCACCATTCCCACTTTATTCCTACGCGTAAGACTTCGTTAGAGCTTTGTTAGGGTTTCGTTAGAGTTTTGCGAATGGCAAGGAAATTTCTACCAACGGGGCAGTTGGAAAATTTCCACCAAGAGCCACTTCCTCGTGTACGTTGAAGCTCTCACGGCCCAACGACTCCACCGGGTACAGCCAATGATAAGATAATTAGATCGTTTGTGTCATATAACGAAAACGTTCGTGACCAAGCCAAGTGGGTCATCGTATCACAATTGCGTGAAGCGAATTCTGGTAAATCTGGACTGCGAGGTGGAAGAGGTCATTTTCACTTGCACGGGGAAGTGAATCGGTAAAGTCGTAGGATCGAGAGTCGAGACGCAGAGATGCAGTGAAAAAAGATACCGGCAGCTTGTAGTTTCTTCAAGTAGTTCAACCTTTATCCGTTTACCGCAGGGAAATCATCAGGTGCGGAGGAAGACCCATTTCAGTTCGGTAGATTTGCCCCGCTCGAGCCATCAAACGGCAGTCATCCGGGAAGAATAATATTCAGACGCCCAGAGGTCAAGAGATGGAGAAAGGTGAAGAATAAAAGAGAAACGAGAGTAAGAAAAATAGAAGAGATATTCAGCGGGGTAGCTTGGGGGCTAGTGGGTGGAATTTCATATAGTGGCAGTATTCCTAGAGGAGGATAAACGTGCTGGGAGGGTGGGGTAAAATGGGATACTTAAGGCAAAAGTATTTATATGTACGAAATCAACGGCTTTATTCATAAACTTTTTAAAGGCTTACATACACTTGGGTAGGTAAAAAAGATCGATTTTTCAAAAAGGTGCTCATTCGAAAGTACTATCCTTTGAGTATCTACCCTGTAAATTTCATAAAGAAATTCGCAGTAATGACAAAGTTATAGCGTTTTTTAACTGACCGGGTGAGCAACGACTAACGGTTGGGACGCAGGTAGACGCGGCTCTTGTCATCTGTTTGACTATGAATTTGACTATGAATGAGGTTGACACAGCAAAAAAAAGATCTAATGGAAGCGTCAACATCTAAGGAAGATCCGTCATATAGCCCAGGAATCGACGATTTCATGTAAGTTTAAAATAAACCAGTTATTTCAGTGTAAAGTGTCCTCAAAACTTTAAACGCATTTTAATCGAAACAGTCTTTTCAAAATCGGTACCAGAAATATCTCCGCAACTACTTGACCGATTGGTATCAATTTTTGCACAGTTATGCTTCATACAATAATCTAGTATTTATCGAGCCGTTTTTCGATACCTAGCATAGTTTTTTTTTTCATCATAAATACTGAACAATTTTGAGGCAAGAAATCGCCTGTTTTATTCCAGTGACTGCCATGACCTGAAAAAATTAAATTTTCAAATTCCGGTTCGATAAGTACTATATTTATCTATCTACTTTAAGAAGAAGAAATTTAAAAATTTAATTTTTTCGGTTCATGGCAATTACTGGAATAAAACAGACGATTTTTTGTACAGGCGATTTTCTACTTTAAGAAACAAATATTTTTTTTTTAGATAAAAAATGGCAGAGGCACCCCTGGTACCGTAAATACTGTCAACAAAAACACGTTCCAGGAAAACGGCTGTGACTTTTTTACCGTTTGAAATTTTTTAACCAAATTTTCACACAATGTAGATAAAATTTCATAGTTTAAAATGTATATCATGGTTGTTCAATAAAATTCAGTTTTATACACAAAAAAATTCTTTAACATAACCTTACGTTTAGCCGTCTCAGGTGTATGTAAGCCCTTAATTAGAAACAATAGTTATATTCTTATTTATTAGTAGCGCTTTGCCCGTGACTTCAGCCGCGTGAACTTTAAGATCGGATTCAGAGAAGAGATAAACAGAGAGAACAGAAGTAAGAAATAAGGAAAAAAGGTAGAGTGTCATATTTCTCTGGCACGGTGGTAGACTGACTGACTGAATTGAGATATGATTTTTTTTCGTTTCTCTTTTAATTACCCGAAATTTCGCGCTTTTAATCGTCATAATTTTTTTGTTGGTGGTTGTAATAGCATGAAATAACTGTTGTTGCATTCTGCAATGTATGCTTATAAATAAATCATTATTTGATACAATTAGTTTCAAGAAAATGACTCATGAGCTTCCAAACTCTTAAAAATGTGTAAATGGATGATAAATGTCAAAGTCTAAATTCATTATAAAAAAAACTGGTAATTATGAAGTTTGAGGACTTTTCCGAAAAACGACGGGCTAATTTTTTTCTCACTGTGGACTTGTTTATTCCGGAAGTGACCGCCGCAATTTCTCTTCGGCATTGTATTCACGTAGATTTCTTTCATAAATCCCCCCACCTCCCACCCCCAATATAGGCGTCGAAATATTTCAAAATACCCCTTTTTATTACGTGTTTCCAGCAACTTCAAAACCCCATAACTTATGGAATTGATAGAACATGTCAACCTCTCCCGACGGAACATCAATAGTGGTGAGCAATTAAAGCAGCTCATGGCAAAAAAAAAATTCTGTCGTTTTTCGCGAAAGTCCTCGAACTGCATAATTACCGAAAAAACGAAAAGCTATTTTGAACTCAGTTCCATTTTAAAAAGTTCTCTAGTTTATATCCTTTCCAATGGTATGCTACATGTCATAAAAATCATTCATTATGTGGTCAAACACGAGCTACTAGTTTGCCAGGGTCAGGGTTAGGAAAAGACTTTTTATGTTTCCGATGTTTTTATTACACTTGAGTTATAAATTTTGCTCAAATTGACGTCTTTTACTCCGTATGCATGCAACAAAAGTTATTTCGTGTTACTACAACTACAAACAAAAAGGTTATGATGATTTAAACGCGAAAATTCGGAAAATTAAAAAAAAAACGAAAAAAAGTCATATTTCAATTACCGTGACACTTAGGACATTGGGTCTAAGAGTGAAGAAACTAGCAAATGAACCCAATTCCTCAAAAAATTGTGTCGGTCCATGCGCCAAACATACTGTAATAGGTATAGCTAGAACTGAGCCTGTTAGCTATAGATATAGTAGGAGCGTATTCCAAATAAAGATAGATATACTCAGCGGGCTGAAGTACTTTACTTTCAAAGTAAAGTACTGAACTTTCAAAACAGCGAATTCTCGAAAAATATTACAAGTCGCCAAAAATCCTTCTAAGGCAAGTCTTATAACCCCAAAATGAAGGTATGTACCAAATTTCAGATCGCAATTCGGTTTCCGCTTTTCGGAAGTTTAATCCTGAAAAATCATTGATGTAGAATTCTGAGTTGAGTATTTCATTTTATTTTGGATTTATGAAACATTCTATGCATTTAGTAGACGAGCTGTGATGCCTTGAACCAACACGCATGCAGTGTGTAAAAAAAATCAAACAACCCACGAAATATCCATAGAAATAATATAGTCAAGTGCGTAGGGTAGGGACGGGCATGTTGAGCAGTCGGGTAAGTTGGGAAATCGAAATATGTGGTAAACTAAGCACCGCACGCGGGTGCATCAAATGGCGGAAAGAGAGGTATGGTGGAGGAGAACACATCACGCCATCGCCCGTTACCATGCGGCGCACGAGACGGTAACACAGGGGACGTTTCATTATTTTTGCACCCAAAAGTAAAAAAAAAACGATTGAAAGATTTTCGCCTACCATTGTATGAGAAAAAATATGTCCATGTTCATAGCAATTATTGTTAATGTTTAAAAATCTAACTAATTAACAAGCAACTGTTGGTTTATTACTGCATTGTACCAAATCATGTTGCATAGGTCTGATTTTTTAATGCAATTCTTACTTTGCCCAACTTACCTCATACTCATGCTCAACTTACTCCACTATCGGGGTAGGTTGAGCAAATATGGCCTTAGTCATTTGAAAGCGACTATCTGTGAAACAAGGAAAATAACAGGAATTTCTTCTACAAACTTTTTTTATCCCAGATAAATTTCCTATTGACCAAACGAGGTTTCATTTTTATACGGCAGACTGTTAAAGAATTACAGAACGATAAATCCAAATTTGCTTAACATGCCCCTCCAAACCCTAATACAAAACACATGAAGTGAATCCCGAAATTACACAGTCGGAAATGTGTATAAAAGTGGCTACGTGGATTTGCAATGCACCGACACGTTGCGTTTACTCTAACTCAGGTGAGGTGATTGAACAACGAACGAATAGCGGCGGTGTCGATTGGTCTACATGTAGCTTGTCACGCACACGAGCTCACCTCCCGTTCTACTCCGAGGCTCATTTTGCCCCACCTTCCCCTACATTACCGCGTCGTAGTTGTATTATACGAAGCGAGAAAAGTCCTTACTCTTCCATAGTCATAACCGAGTCTACACGCGTGCACAGCTACATGGAATATAATCCATGGATATTACTCGCAGGTGCCTTGCTCGGCTTCATCCCGGGGCTGCTTTCTCGCGGCAAACGAGACCCCGGATAAGCGCGGAGTCTGTGCATCCCGGTAGCCACATGAAGCCACCCCCGTCGTCCGGGAGAGAGATAGATAGATAGATAGATGGATAGAGAGAGAGAGAGAGAGAGAGAGAGAGTCCCGAAGTGTGCTACGCGAGAATGAACATTCGCAGTTAACTGCTTCACCCAAAAGTTCTAATACATTTTCGTGGTTCTGACTCGCCGGCTTGCCTCTCATCCTGCTCACCCATCTTTCTCATCCTCCACTGTGTGCCTGTGCATTTGTGTGCATCTAAAGGAACGTGGAAACTAGCTCTCCACCGAGAGCGCACAGCAAGTAGAATTACCGGTGAAGAGCCAAGGCCTGTACGCCACAAACGATGAGCTAGTGGGAAATGTGCCTTTCCACGTGGATACGATGAGAAAGCCAAGCAAAGGTTCTCACGAATTCTAGCTACGAGGCTAACACTTGCAAACTGCGAAATTGTTGCGACAATGTTGCTTGAAAGGGCCCCCAAGTCCTTCTGATGGATCCTACCATTTGCTACTATCAAAACAGTACAAACGCAAGCTGAAAGAGGAAGTGGTACTACGGCCAAATATGAGTGCAGTGTGATGCGCAGCTCATCAACGGCTCACACATTTATGAATAATCTTGCTGGAGGCTGGGAAATTCAGAAGCTGATTTTCCTCCATTACTCTTAACCTCCCAATCCCCTTTACATCAAGCTACTCCCTTTCGCGTTCCCTTGGGATTTTTCCCAACCCGTGCTTGCCTACTCCTCTATCGGATTTTCCTCGAACGCAGCTTTTTCGCCATTCTCGTTTTTTGGGATGCAGTTTCGCGCATCCGCGCGGCCACACATCATGCAACTTTGCTCGCTATTTACCAGAGGTGCTGCTGCTGCTGCTGCTGCCAGGCTCGACACTCGTACCGCCACGTGCGCCCGTTACGTTCTACCTAAACCCATGGGTGTGGGTGCGCGGCCATATTCCGAAAACCACTACTATCATCCGCCAAACGATCCTCGAGGTGTTGGTCCCGAGGTTGCTGTGCAGCGGGGCGGGAGACACCAACACTATCAACGCTTTTCCTCATCAGCTTGCCGTTGCTTTCCCACCACGTAAAATGGTGGAGAACTCTTCCTCTTTTCCCAACCTACCGTCCCATATTCTGGTCTCTCTTCTTACACCTCTCTCTCTCTCTCTCTCTCTTCCTTCACCGATGTTATAGGTTAGGTATGAGATACATGGGATATGGTGCATGTGAACGTGAAACGGTAGCAGGGTCTTCACTCCATCCTTACACCCCCGCCTGGACTTCTAGCGAGGCTGGACTGTTTTCACGACCCAGTTGCCGCGATTTATGCAGACACTTTGCGAATTTCCGTATAACGTTGGCACATGGAAGCACCCGCCAACCGGCTCACACTCTCTTACCTCCTCACCCCTTCATCCCTGGACTATTTCGCTTCAACTACGCTACGCGTGCGTATACGGATGTTCAGATGGTAGACAGTCTTCTCCCTCCATTTCCACGATGGTTAACCGTGCCTTGCGAACAAACCACTGGTAAATCTTGTCCACAAATGCAAACCCACAGACACGAACACACTCTCGTGCGACTTATCCGTTTTCCGATGATATAAGAACGTGTTTTTCTCGCGCATCTTTTCAAATGTGGCACTTTACCTCGATCGATCGATAGCATCCACCTTGCATTCTTCATTGTATGAAAAATTGTTGATCCAGCAAGAAATATCATATGTAAGTAGAGCTCGCAACGACGGAGATGGAACGCTGATGAAAGATGTGGAAGTTTAGGAGATTCGAGCAGAGTTCAATCTTTGCACATTGACAGGTGTTTGCTGGTGATAAAAGAGGAAATCCGTCGGGATGGAAGGTAGCTGGGTTGTTTGCGATTTTGTCATTTGACCATTTTGCTGTAAGGTAACCAATGCTCGGACGGGTACCACTGTTCGGACAGTAGTTCGAATATTTCACTATATTAGCAATACAATCGACAGGTAACGAAAAGTAACACTTGTATCCTATTCAGCCTTCTATTATTAATTGATTACTGGACATATTGTACACTAATGACGCATTTTAGTAGTCAAATTGACGAGTCCGAGTCATTCATGTCATGAATGCACTTTTCTAAACGGAAGAGCTAAAGAGTTTTTATAATTTGATGATAGGAATAGGGGTTCATTATCAATAGATTTCTATACTAGACTTATGACCTATTGAAAGCCAATCAAACAAAATCTTTTCGACAAAGTCGTCACAATTCAATTACTATAAGGTTTTATATAATACTTTCAGCGTCTCATTAATTGGAACATCCATCACACGCAAGTAACACGGTCGAATGTTATGTCCGATTACTGGTGAGAGTGCACACAGCCGCAGAGACCGAACCATCAGACGCTAAGCGTTGTCTGTTTCGTTTCGCTGCGTAGCTTGCGATAAATTACTTATTAAAGTACTTATTACTTATTTTATATACCATAACCTTATTTTCCTCGCTTTTTCGTGCGTGTAAACGTTACGTATAAGAGGTATTTTACGTCCTACGTACGCTGAGGTGTTATTTGCCGGAAGAAACACAACCTCATTTTCACGTGACACCGTGACAAAGCATTGTCGATCTCGCCGCGACACAAATCATTAATAAAAAAAAAACAATGAGTGATATTGAAAAACATAGCAGCGTTGAGTGGCTCCAATGCACGTCGCCAGATCTAAAGGAAGCCGCGACAAAGACGACACATGAAATATTGCCATCAAAATCAAAAGACCTCTATGAATCGACGTACGACGCATTTGTGTATATGCTGATACATTTCAAAGCTACGTTTGATGTCTACGGGGGGGGGGGGGGGGGGGGCTTCCACCCCCGCGCGTGCGATACAGCTTCCATGTGTGATACACCTTACATATGCAACATAGCTATGGCACATACTTGCAGCCATATGTATTTAAAAATACAAATACTCAAAAAACATGGTTTTGGTATTTAAATGATCGTGTGCACCGCGGGATAGGGGCTTACCCCTCGCGCGATGTTAGCAGTACTTGTGGTAAAGGATCCACTTGGTCTCCTTGATACACAATGTACTATAGTTCGCAATTTTTGTGAAAAGAGAAAAGAATATCAATTGGTAAGTATATGAGTCCCATATTTAGACAATGTAATAGATAAATTATTTAATGTAACGTAACTAGTCGCAATGTAAACACAGTTTGAGGTTACGTGGCTTACTTGCCGCTAGGTTATACGGCCTTTCATAAAAGTCCATTTTGTTGTATAAATATATCTCGTGTTACTTATTGTCGAAATACGGATGAATAAAGGAGATCTTAATTACCTGTCTAATGTAAACCTTGTAACTATAAGAATTAATTTATGGATGTCCAAAAACTGGGACTCCACAATCGTCGGTTATAGGGACGTGTCTAAAAATTGGGACATGTTAGTGTCCGAGCACAGAAGGGTAACGCTAACAGCTGTCCAGAAATCGGTACATTTGCTATTATTCAACGTTTAAATGCATGAAAATTGAAATATTCAACTTTCTGGCAATTAATGCATGTGTTTTGAAAACTAGAACTTATGAGCTTGACGTTAGTTCCAGTAATTTTCTTTAAAAAACAATCCTTAAATGTCTAACAAATCCTATAATCTAGGGACACTCCTAACCGTCCAAGCATTGGTACCGTTACCTTACTCGCCTTTTTTCTTTATGCAGCTTTACTCTGTAGATTTTCGCCAAGGAGTCTGCAATTTGGTTGCAGTTGACTGTACGGAAGTGGTGGTGGTTCGTTAATTAAAGTTCTGCGCAGACAATTGCGACTGATCCAGTCTACACATTTCTTGGATGGTTTTTGGTCCAGCTGATTCGTGAACCAAGCAGTTGTATCAATGAAGGTACGATGCAAGTTGCTGTGAAATGGCTGCTGGAGATGTACGGAATGGCCGCAGTGTTCATTAAGGTCTAACTCTCCGGGTTATTTCGAGCTTCCTCCAACTCGATGTATTCCCCTTTTTTTTTGCTTTGTAGCCCAGCAGCATCTTTTCTCATCTACTCAAACCGTATTATTTCCCTTTTTCAACCCCGATATCGATACTATCTCGCGATAACGTCAAATTGCGGGCTGACCTTGTTTGACCCCGGTTATATTCTTTCGCCCACTTCCACTCGTTCTGTGCAAGCGAGCTCACGTATTTCTACACCCTCGGTTCTTTCGCTTCGCGGCAGATGGTTATAACTATTTTTCCCCAGTATCCGAACGCCCGTATACAAACACACACACACACACAGATGTTCAACCATGTACACAAGGAAGAAAGCCACAATGAACCGTTAATTTATTTTTTCGACGAAAACCACCACAGTCGAGGGAGTGAAATACCGAAGTGTGGATGATCACCAGTTTCCAGCCGGTTCTTTCAGCTCCGTTGCTTTCGTTTTGTTAATTTATCGGCCGTGTAATCGAGTTCAACGATCCGACACGGGCTATCGTAGTTAAAAAGCGAAACTTATGGGCTATTCTGAACTATCAACTCGAGCAATTTAACATGCCGTATACACAAAGAGTTGGAGGCGGAGGTAGAGAGAGATAGAGGAATACACCTAGTTTTCTTCTTGATCGATCATCAGAGGATTACACATGAATAAATCGATACTACGCTCCTGCTAGCTTCCTGAAACCCCCTGGACTCAAACTACGGGTCGGGCCCATATTCGTTTCGTTCACTTTGTTGGGGACCGACCTTGGAAGCCATGCTCGATGTGGGGCTGATAACCTGATGTCGGGGTGGTTACCTGATGTAGGGCTGATTAACTCATGTGGGGTTGATAACCTGATGTGGGGCTGTTAACCTGATGTGGAGTTGATAACCTGATGTGGAGTTGATAACCTGATGTGGAGCTGTTAACCTGATGTACCTGGCTTATTTCACATCACTAAGGGCCCTTGATGTTGTGTGGGCTGTTGAGGAGGTACGATCATTAAGAAAAATCCAACTTTCGGGCCTGAAATTTTTATATGATGTTGACGAATACGTTATGCACCCTTTGGAAAAATTTGAGCTATATTGACCGTTCAGTTTTTGTTGTAATAAAATTGCAAAGTCGAGCACTTTGAGTTAGTAAACGTCGTCTTATGGAGACGGTCAACCGGAAGTGCGGTGATCACACTTTTGCCGCTCATGTATCCAGCTAAGGTCGTTGGAAAATTAACATTTGATAATTCAGACATAATAGATATGGTAAAAAAACGAAAATTCGAAATTCACCGTGTAGTTCAAGCACTACATTACAAAACGGTTTAAACTTCCGGTTGAATATTATCATACTGACGAAATAGCATCCATATACTTGCCAACGTCGGGCGTAACAGCTAATTCGTTTGGCGAGCACAAGATCGCTCTGCTTGGAAATCGTCGTGAAGACGAGTCGCCACAAAACGCAATATTTTACCTGCAATTCGCGGCTATTTAAATAAGATTCCGATAGATTTAGTGCAACGTTTTTTAGTCCGTTTTTATGGTGAAACTGTCATTGTGAATATGATGGAGACTACTCCAGAGTCGTTGAGGATCTAATTTTTCAGTTTTTATTAGTAAATATGTAATAAATAAAATATTTACCACAATTTTGGCACTTTGGGATCGGCAATACGAATATTCAACACAAATTAACATAAATCAGAATACCCGTGGGGTAACACAAATTTAATCTCTTTGTTGACCCTGAATAACTAGTTGTACCTCCTTAAGCTGATATGGAGCTGTTACCACAATGCGGGGCAGATCAGCGGATGTGAGTTGGTTGACCCGTGCGGAAAATTGGAAGGGCATTCCTAATACAATTCGGGGTCTTCAATGGATTGTTTGTGGATTCCATATTAAGGTTTTCCGTAAAAGAGCCGGGCCGGGCCCCTATTAGGGAATGGTAGGGTACGTAGGTCGACCAAAACTGTGGTCTAAGTACGGAGACCAAGTAAGGGCCGTTAAGGGGTGTAGTTGTAGATTCCCTAGTAGCGATTTCCCCAATACTACCAGACCTATTATAGGGGCAAATCAGTATAAATTGCTTGACTAAAGAATTTGTGGCATAATAATTATTGAGATCGATTAAATATAATAATTAAAGTATGCGTTTAGTAGACGAGCTGTGATGCCTTGAACCAACACGCATGTCGTTCGTTCATTGGAACAACGCGGGATCAAACGTGTCAAAATATGCGACAGAATTCTAAGCCTCAAATGTAGTGAAACAACACATTTCTTTTTCACAGTGCACACACACGCACATGCGCATATGGTTGCAATAATTTCTATGAAGCACCGTTGAAGCAATTTTAAAGGCCCTAGTTATTTTGTCTTCAATGGCCCTCGTAAGCAAAGTGTGGCCGGCCACTGTTGGTCTATGTGAGGCTTCCAATCTAGGGCCTCAATAAAGTTAGGGAAAATTAAGATGGGCCCGATCAAAGCCTGAACTTAATTTCTGCACGGGGAGCTGTTGTGGAATTGTTAAGCTCATGTGGAGCTATTAACCTGATGTTGATCTGTTAACCTGCTTTGCAGCTGGTAACCTAATGTGAAGCTTCTACTTAACCTGATATGGAGATGTTAATTTGATGTGGAGCTGTTTACCTGATGTGGAGCTATTAATCTGATGTGGAGTTTCTACCCGAATGTGAAGCAGATCAGCGGACGTGGGGCAGTTAAACTGTTGTCGGGGTTTTAATCTGTTGTGGAGTTGTTAAGTTGCAGAACTGTCAAGCCGATATCGAGCTGTTAACTTGATGGGGAGCTGTTAAGCTGATGTGGAGCTGTCGACCTGGTGTGGGGTTGATAACCTGGTGTGGGCCTTTTTTCACATCACTAAGGGTCCTTAATGTTGGATCCAACTATGTCGAGCAGTTTGTAACTAAACGATCTTTAGGGATTTTAAACTCCAAGGGCTTATGTAGTATGTCCAAAAGTCCAAAAGTGCCTTTGAAATTAGTTTATTACAGACTTTGTCATTGTCAGTTTTCATTGTTTGAGGTGAACTCATTCTCCAGTTGTCTCTCAGAATTGTCAGCACCACTATTGGTATCTCTCTCGCACCCATAGCCGGACCAGTACCGTAAGTTTGGAAACTTGTTGGTTTTCGGGAAATTCAAGTCTAGTCAAAGAATAATAATAAAAATTTAGTATTTTCAAAGGTATTTGATCCCAATTTGATGTTTTGTTTTATAAATTAAATTAATGACGGCTAGAATTTAAGTAGATATTTCCTTTTTTCAATTTCATTTTACCATTTTGATTTTGGAATACATCGTATCGATATGAGATGTCCCAAAAAAAAAATGAAGGATTGAATTACGAAAATCAAATGATTGTTTAAATTTCAGTGGCGATTTTGAATTAGCAATATATAGCAATAAATTAAGTCTCAATATCTTTGGTCCACCCGAATATTAATTAGAATTAAGATTCAGTCACTAAAAATTTCAGGACATTTTTCATTCCACAAGACACCGTTTACTTTCCGATGTTCCATTCCGAAAAATGCTGTCCAAGCATTTTTAATCTTTCGTCGGGTTGTCCCAACAGCAGCAGACTAAGGTCCTTGATTGCTCTTCCCGCTCGAGCCTTCTTTTTTAATTCCGCCACCCAAATCGGAGTCCCACCTGTTGCGATCTAGATGGTCTGTATCGTGGCGACCCAGGCTGCCACATTTACGGCCTTAAGGGGGAGAATACATATAGACGACGAAGAAATAGCTTATTTTGATAATATTTTTTAAAGGAACAAAATATTTTACCTTTACGAAACTGTAGGTACAATTTATTACATATTTGGACTGTTCAAATAATTGTTTTCATTTAAAAAGTTTACAAAATGGTGACTTTATGGCGGGGCCTTCCAAGAAGATTTTGGCTCCAGTTGACGGTTTGTTGGAAGTCCAACGACTTCACTATTGGCATGAAAAAATTAATTGTGACTGTCTGAAATAATGTCGCCCTATTTTTTTCTAAGTTAAACATTTTTTTACGCAGTAATAATAATAATTCCACAATGCCTGAAGTAGGGATGATAGAGATATATATACTGAAGGTCCATACCAGATTTGAAGTCAATTGGACAAAGAACGTCAGCTGGCAACATTGGAAGAGTGCTATAGACAAAGTAATCGGAATGAATTGAAATTTTTACGTTTTACATATGAGGTATGTAAATTAAATAATGAGACTGATTATTTCAATTTTTTTATTCGAATAGAATTACAATTCAATATTGTCTTCCTCAAAATAACCTTCCTTGGAAAGCCATATAGCGCTGAAGACGGTTCTTCCAATCCTCATAGCAGTGCTGGAACTCGGATACTGGAATAGCCTTCAGCTGATCGGTTACAGCCGTACAATATTTTCGAGTGTCCCAAAATTACGTCCCTTGAGGTGACTTTTCAATTTCGGGAAGAGGAAAAAGTCACAAGCAGTCAAGTCAGGCGAATAAGGAGGCTGAGGAGCCACAGGAATGTTTTTACTGGCCAAAAACTTGTTTATTAAAATTGCTGTGCGACAACAATTGTTTCTCATCCCCAATTCATTGATCAAAATCTCATGAACGGTGGTGTGAGTCAAATTCAACTCTTCCCCGATCATTCTGACAGTCAACCGACAATCTGAACGCACAAGTTCCCGGATTCTGTCGACATTTGTCATCGGTTCTTGAAGATGAAGGTCTTCGGCTGCGTGGTTCATCTTCAATCGACTCTCTTCCTTATGAAAATGCCTTAAACCACCGAAAAATCTGGGCCCTTGACAAAACACTGTCTCCGTAGGCCTGCTGAAGTTTTGCGAAAGTTTCCATTGCACTGGGCCCAAGTCTGAAGCCTGATATCACATCGTTGCTCGAAATTGATGCAACCCATTTTCAGAACGCACTAGAAAAAAAATGTTTCACGAGAAAAAAACATCGCTACGGACAACCAAATGACTCTATCGAGTGTAAACTCGTACTGAAGGCGTATCACATATTCACCTGCCGCCCCTCCAAGTACCGCGTCCCAAGTGTTGCCAGATCGAACGCTACGTTGCCAGTCTCATTACTTAATTTACACACCTCATATATCAAGGTCATCTATTAAGCGGTGAAATAAATTTGTTTCTACTATGACTTTTTGTTAATAAAGTCGGAATCTTTCCAAATATCCCTCGTAGCTCCCTTGAAAGCTTTTGAACCTGGAGCAGCCTCTCAATCCAGCCGTATTCAAATTGCTATAACTGTGTAAATAATGGGAACTTCTAAATTTCCTTTCAATGACACATCCTCAAGAATCTATACTTCAAGAAAGTGCCAAAAAAATCGACGTTTTCAGGATTTCTAGACTAGAATACTGCCTTAAGAAAAAGAAAAAAAAAAAACTCTCTGTCCGTTACACTCGTGCGGACAGTGCTAGAGTTCCCCCGGGTAAAGTTTTACGAAACACGTGGTTATTACACAATAGCTGTTGTCGTACATCACCGCACCCGAGAATTTTCAGGCCAGTGGGCACCAACGATCCCCCCTAACCTATAAACTGGAACGTTAACATCGCGGCGCGAAGTTTGCACAGTACTGGACGTTAGTCTCCCTGAAGTATGAGTCTTTCTGAAAACATATGTATACGTTCCACACATGTGTTCAGTATATTACTGATACCGAAATTATCGTCCTTATACTTTAGTGCTAGCCCATTGGAGGGACGGGGGAGGGGGTCTTCGAGGGTAGTTTGAAATGGCAGAGGGTTGAAAAGTTTTTTACGGGCTCGACAGGTATTTTATTGCCGGTATAAATCTCCATTGTTCGTACGTCGAACGTGGCCTTAATGTCTCGACAAAAAGGATCTTAATGCATCACGAAATCCGTTCTACCGAAGCACAGCCCGAAGCACAGCGTTGGCTTTTGAATCGTTCCCTCGTGCCCCCCCCCCCCCCCCTTGCTTTTCAAGGAGAGTAGGGCTTCAAATGCGCGCGGGTGACACAGCATCTGACGCCACCTCTTTTGTCTCTCCACACCCTATTTCCTTACACCTTAAGCCTGTTATACGTAAGAAGCTGAGGTATTTTGCCCAAGTACCTACTCCGTAGGTTCTTTTCATCGCTGTGTGAATGGCATTGTTCTTGGGTGAAAATTTACTCGATTGCTGTTTCAAGGCTCGCGCGTCATCACGATTTCGTGTCGTCGTTGAGTTTCCTCCCGACATGCACGCACGGAATGATGGGAATTAATGGCTTTTCCAGCTGTGGCTCCCTCGACAGGGCAATTGAAGCTCTGCACGAGGGAGGAAGTTCGATAAGAAAATACGCGAGGAAATTAATTCGTTGATTGAATTAGCATCCCGCTGTTTTCGAGTCGATCGCGATAAGTCAAAAGCTTTCTTTTATTCTCTCTCTCTCTCTTTCTCTTTCTCTCACACTCTCACTCTCACTCATCCTTAAACTCGTATTCATACTCATACCCATACTCATACTAACACTCACGCTCACGCTCATACTCACACATACACACACACACACACCCATACTCACACACGCACACACTCATACTCACACACACACACACACACACACACACTCTTACCCTTACTCATACTCATATTCACGCTCATATTCACGACGCTCATACTCACTCGTGCGTGTGGGTGAGTGTAAGTGTGACTCTCTCTCTCTCTCTCTCTCTCTCTCTCTCTCTCTCTCTCTCTCTCTCTCTCTCTCTCTCTCTCTCTCTCTTTCTCTATCTCTCAATCCTTCTCCATAGCTCCGGGCCGAGTTATAACCTAAAAGTTGTATTGACTTTGGGAAAAGCCTCAATTATCAGAGTTTCGTGCCAATCCGATCGAACACGCGTAAAACAACAATCCCCTTTTCCCCGAATGTTCTCCGGAGGCAAAATTGCTTCGCGATTGTATTCGCCTATTACGTTTCGAGATTTCGGCATGTCCGACTACAATCACGCTAATGCTAGATCCAAGCCCGTACGTGGAAATAAAGACCCTCGGGTCCTTTTTACCTGGACAAGAACCCGGCTTTGATATCGCAAGAGTTGTCGAAACGTCGTTAGGCCACTTGCAACGACATGACGACGGAGATTTTTGTGTTTACCTGTAAGTATTGAGTCTATGCATAATTCCGTAGTGAAAATCGAGTGCATTCCAAAGGCAAGATATTTACCATAAAAAACCGATTTTAATTAATTGAATGTGTTCTATTCTGTTCAATGTCTTTGTGCCATCTCTCCATGAGCTTCATTGTCCCTCTTTCATAGAAGTCCTGAAAGCTTTGGGCAAAGAAGTCATGTAAGTAGTTTTTGACGACGACTAAGGGACTGAAGGATTTATTATTAAAATTGATCTGTAACGCCCAAAACAAGTGATAGTCTGAAGATGGAAGGTCCGGACTATACAGTGCAGTACACCAAAACATCCCACCCAAACCGCAATAACTTTTGTCAGGTCATCAGAGAAACGTGTGATCCAGCGTTATCCTGGTGGAACACTACGCCCTTTCTACTCGTCAATTCGGACCGCTTTTGATCGATTGCTTGCTTTAATTTGACCAGTTGTGAGCAGTAGTTTGTCGAATCAATTGTTTCGTTGGATGGCAGCAGCTCATAATAGACGATTCCTTGCCAATCTCACTAGATACAGAGCATTACCTTCTTTGGGTGTAATTCAGCCTTTGCGATCGTCTGACCAGCTTCCCCGAGCTTCGACCATGATCTTTTTCAACTTACATTGTTGCTGACAATCCACTTTTCATCGGCAGCAATCATTCGCTTAAAAAATGGTTCGTTTTGATGGCGTTTGAGCAGCAAATCGCAAGCTGAAATTCGGTTCCTTGAATTCTTTTCGCTGAGTTCGTGCGGCACCCAAACATCAAGCTTTTTTATCATCCTAAGCTTTCGTAAATGTCTCGAAACAGTTGATTGGTCAATGTTGAGGTTATGTCTGATCCTTGTAGTCATCCAATGCCGGTCAGAGTCGATTAAAGCCTTGATTTTATTGACATCGGTAGTGACTGGTCGACCGGAGCGAGGAACATCTTGGAAATCGAGATCTCCACAACAAAATTTCGCCACACACTTACGCTTTCGGCAAGTTCTCCATGCACGGCGGATATCTTTTTGTGAGTTTGCGACGCGTTTCTGTATTCTCGGAAATAAAAAAGCGAAATGCATCGAAAATATACGTTCTTTTTCTTCCATGTTCAAAACATAATTAACGTTCCTATACGTCAAGGATCTTGATGGATAATTTTTTTAAACTTCGGCACAAGTTTCAGTTTTCACTTAATATACTTAATGTACTCTTCATGTGGTTGACGCATGTGCGAGCGAAGAAACAACTACAAACGACATCTGTAGGAATTTCCCTACGGAATTATGCATAGACCCGATACAATGTATATCTTTTTATTATTTAATTATGAGTCTTATTATTCATAATAATGTTAATGATCATGATGAGGATTATCATTATATTTTGTTATTTTTATTATTTTATTTATTCATATCACTATTATTATTATTATTAAAGATGTGAGAAACTACGATGTTGAAGGTTGCATCGTTGAAACACAATGAAAGTTATTTTTGAAGATTGAAGAGAATATTGAATTTCAGCACTTTTCGAAGCTTGTATCTCCAAACTTGAGTTTGGGCAACGTGTAAAAATGATGTTTTATTGGATTTCAATCATGCAAAGTTCCGAATCGCGGAAAAGCATTATTTTAAGCCAGAATTGGAAATATACCTAAAAA
>OZ010716.1:8271043-8358331 GCA_963932345.1 Ophion ventricosus | reverse complement strand
GAGAGAGAGAGAGAGAGAGAGCGAATAGTAGAACTTCGCCGCAGCCTCACTCGCTACTAAAATCATCCATTTCACCGTTTGGAGATAGCGCGAAGTGGAAATCCACGTACGCGAGACTCGAGTATCATGGCTATGCCATTATCAATGCGATTGTAGATATATGCGTGTCTATAAATACACACACACACATACACATATGTACATATAAAGGGTGTCCCAAAATTCACGCAAGATTTGAATGTTGCGCCATTCGTGCGGTAAAGTGTTGCGAACGAAAAAAAAGACAGCGTGACAGCTGACAGTCCAGGGTTATTAGAAAAGGAGCGCTACACGAAAGAACAACGCGTTTTTATTGTTGAGCAATATTTTTTATATGATAAAGGTGTGGCAGCTACAATTCGCATTTTTCGTACAAAATAGGGTCGGAATAGTGATTTAATTTCATCAATTGTGAAGAGATTGATTGAAAAATTCAGAGAGACTGGATCGATTAGCGATCTTAGACACTCTGGCCATCCTTCAACAAGTCGTTCAACACAAAATATCTAAGCAGTTCGTGATAGTGTTGCTGAGAGCCCAGAACCATCAATTCGGCACCCTGCTCAAGAATTGGACATTTCGAGAAGCTCTGTACAGCGTATTCTCACGAAAGATTTACATTTTCATGCTTACAAAGTTCAATTGACTCAAGAACTGAAGCCTACTGACCACGAACAGCGAAGAGAGTTCGTTGAATGGATTATGGAACGTCAACGAGTGGATGCTGATTTTTCGAACAAAATCATCTTTAGCGATGAGGCTCATTTTCATCTTGATGGCTTCGTTAATCGACAATATTGTCGCATTTGGGGTTCCGGGAATCCACGAGTGATTGTTGAGAAGCAAATGCATATCTTGCGTGAATTTTGGGACACCCTTTATATATATATTTATATATATATATATATTTAAGCGAAGGCGATGAAGCAATGGGACGCGAACGATTCAATACTCCACTCTGGTGGAGCTACGAGTTTTCCAAATGCTCAACTCGCTCTCGTCACCGTCTCTCTCCCTCCCACTTTGCCCACTTCCTCTTCATCCTTCGGTCGTCAATGGGGCTTGTAGCGTGTAAAAAACTGGCGTCCTATTGTTTTCAATCGCCCACCACACACTTCGAACAATTAATGCATTTTGTTGAAAAAGTGCAACAATCATTTGTAGAATTAACGTGGTAATACGCGGGGGATACAGGTTTGTTGAATTATGTATCGAGTGTGCACATATACACTTATGTATATATGTGTATATATATATATGTGTTTGTGGTTAAGAGGAAGTAGCAGCTGCAAATGTTGTACAGAGCTGCCGAATCAATTATTTGCGTAGCAGAAGTCTGTAATGTATGATGTATGTACCACGTCACTATCCTCCGGTATGTGGATACATACATATAAAGGGTGTCTCAAAATGACCTGACAATTTTATTTATTAATAAAATGTATTATTTATTTGAAAAGTACGAATATTTTGATTTTAATATAAGGTACAAACATGGAGGTTATCGGTGCATCACAATATCCGATTAATGGCCACCTCGTTCCTGTTTGCAAACGTTCACTCTGCTGACGAAATTTTCAATAATATTTTGGCATAATTGCGGACTAGTTTCATTAATGATGCGTCCAATTGCTTCCTTGAGCTCTGGAATGGTCTGTGGATCATTGGCATACACCTTTCCTTTCAGACAAACCCCAAAGAAAGAAGTCCCATGGCGTGAAATCACACGATCTTGGTGGTCAATTCACATCACCGTGGCGCGGGATGACCATGAAATAACTGCATTGTTTCGCCCGCAGTGTGGCAGGTTGCGCCATCTTGTTGAAAGAATATGTCTTCCAAGTCCATGCCGTTTAATTCATTCCATAAAAAGTTGGTTATCATGTCACGATAACGAACATCATTGATGGTAACCGCATTTCCAGCAGCATTCTCAAAAAACTACGGCCAAACGCTCCTCTAATCCAAAATCCGGACGAAACAGTGACTTGTGGTGGATGCATGGGAAGCTGTTGAATCACTTGTGGATCTTCGGTCCCCCAAATTCGACCGTGTTGTTTATTTACATAGCCACTAAGTTGAAAATGCGCCTCATCGTTGAAGATGATTTTCTTCGAAAAATCATCATCGATTTGTTCGATGCTCCAATATCCAGTTGGCGAATGTATGGCGCTGCGCATGGTCTGCTGGCTGCAGTTCTTATGTCAATTGGACCCTGTAAGCATGCATATGCAGATCTTTCGCCAAAATTCGCTGCACAGAGCATCTTGAAATGTTCAATTGCTGAGCACGATGGCGAATCGAGGTGGAAGGACTTTCGTCAACACTTGCACTCACTGCGGCTATGTTTGCATTCGACCGACCGGTACGAGGACGGCCATTGCTTTTCATGGTCAGAATTGAACCTCTAACCTCAAATTTTGTAATTAAATTCAACAGTGTTGCGAGATGGTGCGTTATGATGACCAAAAGATGTGCGGACTTTTCGAACCGTCTCTGCAACACTTTAACCATTTTTGTAGTGAATTTTTCCAATTTATATACGTTGCTCAATTGCGTAATTCTCCATGACTAAACCTCAATACATCTTGATGCCAGTTGTCAAAAAGATTAGTACTTTATGTTCGCTACAAAAAAAAATGTTCTTTTCGAAAATGCACACATTTTGTATATCTGTTTAGGAAATTCAACGCACAAAATGCGATGGGATCCATCAAGAATCGTATCGGATATTGTTTGATAATGTGTCAATCCTTTAGTCACTTTACCTGAACGAGGATACTATGTTTGGTATACCTATACGTTAGGGTCTCCGATGAACCTCTCGAATGGCAGAAACTGGACATTGTCACTCGAAGGAGGCCAATGCAGAGCCCAACTGAACCTGCGAAACCCCAGGTGGGCCTACTTCGAGGGCTCCCGCAGAACCTGCTGCCCCCCTTTCGGCTTACTGTAGGCGCACTGTAGACCCTCTGGACCTTCCATTCAGCCTACTGTAGGCGCACTGCAGACGCTCCAGACCCTCCGTTCAGCGAAAACGTATTTTTTTTTCGTCATCGAGCGGGTTACCGATCAGGCCACAATGGAGTGTTGATGGAGGAGATATCGAATTTGGGCTCAAAGCAGGTTAGGTGGGGTCGAGGCAACGGACTTGAGATCAAAAGCAGGTTAAGGAGGCCTGTGTTCTGCAGGTTTCACTGAAACTATGAGTCGAAAGAAGGTTTATGAAGACTAACAGACGCTACACTAAATCAAATGGAGGCCTCTTCATGGCACTGAACTCGACAACCGGAGTTTGGTAAGTTCAACGGAGGCTGGCGGCTTGCGCATTAAAAAGAAATGGGTCCTGTGAGTGTTCAGAGGAGGCTATACATTTTTATTCGGGAATCGGAAGGAGCAATATCTGGAGAATACTTGACCGGTTTTGCAACTTGTCGTGCTGGAAAATCACTTTGTCGTGTCTTTTCACGTAATCTGGCCGTTTGTGTTTCAATGGTCAGCTAAATTCCATCAGCATTCAATGATTCTGCAAGTTCTTGCATGTGACTCGGGTCTTCGCCGAGTAAAGCTTCCACTTCCTGATCATCAACCTTTTGTCGGCTGGCCTGGACGTTCCTTATCTTCCGTGTCAATATTACCTTTTTTTATAGCGTCGAAACCAGTACTCACATGTTAAAATCGATGGAGCATAATCACCATAAGCTTCCGACAGCATTCGTTGACTTTCAGCAGCACTTTTCTTCAAATGGAAGCAAAAAAGCCCAACTTCCCGTGGATTGCGTTTCGTTGGAACAAAATTCGACCACATTCAACGCTGAAAAAGTTAATCTCTTTTACACTTCGGCAAAATAACCCTAAAAACTAAGTCCACGTGAAGATGCTCTGACATACAATTAGTAACGATGTTACTCGATGCAATATAGTACCAGTTACGCTATCTCTTTAAAATCCCTTAGAATTAATACACACCCCTAACATATACAGTGAATAATAATAATGCGTTCATGACCATTCATAAAAATTCGTTTAAACATTGCGCGCGTTGGTCCGAACAAGCTTGCAAGCTTGTTTCCCGTGTGAATGTACAATTTCATTCGCTATGGAAAATGCCTATTTCAATAATGATGATTGCAAATCTCCTTCGGTTTCGCTTGATAAATTATTGGCACATGGCATTGCTATTGGTTGGATGAGCGGTAGGAAGTTTGCGCGAAGGGAAGTAAAATTTGTCGGAACACGAGTTTATCGCAGAGGAGGAGTAAACAAGCGACAGAAAGTAGCGAATGTTGGGGGAGGAACCGCAAATAATGGAGTCTGTGTTACGCGTATGTGCATTCATATATATATATATATATATATATATATATATATATATATATATATATATATACACACACAGCTCATTCAGATTTTTTTTCTACCGTACGTTTCCTGTAGTGCGCTGCGGGCTCTCAATTTATAGGTTAGCTAGGGCGGTGGTTTACCTTCTCTCTTACCTCCAAGAAGCTCTTCTGCCCTCGTGAATGCTGCCCTGGCTTCGCAATTCTCCCGGATCCGGGCAAATTGCGTATCACGCTTTAGATAAGCTCCGAATGGTGGGCACGTGTTTATATTTATGTATTTACTAACTTTTGCCCGCGGCTTCGTCCGCGTGGACTTTAGGATTCGATCCAGAGAGAAAATAAACAAAGACAGAAAAACCTAAGAAATAAAGAAAAAAGGTTGAGTGTCAAATCTTTTAGGCACTGTGCTAAGCTGACTGACTGAGGTAAGTGTTGGTAAAATAAAATAGTAGTATGTTTAGGGCGAACGATAACTATCGATGAAACCTGGATACACCATCATCCGCTTGAAAGCAAACAACAGTCTATGCAGCGGATGGCGGTAGAGGCACCAGCTCCAAAGAAGGCAAGGATCGTTCTCTCTGCAGGAAACGCGATAACGTAGAGAAATTTTAGTAGGGATCCAATTGGATTCCCATACTTGTCTCTACTTCCTGATAGGGATTCAATGGATCATCGCATTGGATCTCTACACTAAAGCGTCACGCCTGTATGTTGGATTCTAATCGGTATTCCCCATTGGAGTCCAATGATACGAATGCAATTTTAAAACCTAAAGTATGTTCTGTATGTTCAATCTTTTGAACAAAATACATAGATATACACAATGAGCGTATATTGAAAAAGTATTAATCTTATCTTAAAAAAGTGCAAATCGCTTAAGCGGTAACACCCCTGTAAATGTCTAAAATGAAGCGATTTTTCGCGATTTTTTTCTGGTGGAAGGACAAGTAAGAGGATAATAGTATTCAAGGATGTTATTAGTCATATCTTCAAGTGAGCAAAAAAAATGTATATTAAGAAATTATACAAAATGGTGACGCTGGAGCCATTTTCGCGAGGCGTGTTGAATCTGAGACGCTCTACGGCACGCAGTATAACTGACGCAAATTTAAATCTACAAAAAAAGATTTTTAATTCTATTAATTTACATGAGCATAGCTAGAGAAATACGCAGGGGGTTTTGAAAATATTAATTTTTGTGTAATTGGGAAGCATTTAAGTTAAAAATTCAATTTTCGACCGACAAAAAGGACAATCATATGTTAATAAATAATGTTATAATTAATTCATGGAAAATTCCGTTCGTATTACTCTTCGAAATGTTATTTTACACATTTGTAAACAATTTGGAATGAATAGGATGAAAATTGTTGGAGTTATGCTGCGTGCCATTTTGAAAAATTGTGTTACGAAAAAAACGCGTTTAAAGTTTTGAGATGTTTTATAGATCAGCTATCCTAGGACCATAAAGGTGCCCTGCTCTGTTCAAATATTCATCCTCATTTTTTTCCATGGTTGATTTTATGCTGGTACGTGCTTCTTTTGCCGCATCTGTCAAAGACAGCGCAGCGTGGTTTATCCGTCTAGAATCAGTTTTAAGACATAAATTGTAAGCTTGGAGGCCAATATCACTGCCATCGGGTAGTGGCTGACAACAAGTGGGCTTTTTTTTATAGGTACCAAACTTGTTTTCCCTCATTCTAGACAGTTCAAAGCATCTCTTAAGCCAATAAAGAAAAAAATAATATTTTGAAAATTCTACAATTGTTTTACCCCTTAAAACAGTACATCTTAAAAATTCATTTGAATCACATCTCTGAAAATCCACTCTAATTATCGTTCATTATTTATTTTACTGCAATTTGGCATAATATCACCATACATGTAAACGCTCACGAAGTGTGCAGGTTATGTTTCAACACGTCGAACTTTTTTTTCTCGTGACTTTCCACATATTTTCGATTTGGACGTGGTAAGAATTCTGAAAAGGCCTTCATCGAGAAACAGTGCCGAATTCAATTGGATCGCAATGAGGACACTCTATGTTCGGGGTCCCTAACAAATTCCTATAGAGACGTGGGTGGATCTTGGAACTCCCTAACAAATTTGTGCACGGTATCACGAAAGGATATGTTTTTTTTTGGAAGATCCAAGGCATTCTGGTTGAAAATTACAAATAAAAAATTCTCAAACGACGTCGATCGAAAAATACGGCGAAATCCACTTGGATTCCAATGTGGACTCTCTACGTGCAGCTTCCCTATTAAATGATTATGGGGATGTGGTAGGATCTGGTGACTCCCCAACAGATTTCTGCACAGGATGGCGACAGTTTGTTTGGGATAGCCATGGAATAATTCTTATCGATTACCTTGCAAAGGGTGAAACACCAATGAACAGTACTACGCTGCATTGCTGGATGAATTGAAGGCCACAGTTAAGAAAAAAAACATCCGCATTTGGTCAAGAAAAAGGTCTTCTTTGACCAAGACAACGCTGAGGTTCACAGGTGCATTGTTGCGATGTTAAAATTGAAGGAATTGAAGTTTGAATTGCTTCTGCACCCACTTAATTCGCCAGATCTGGCTCTCAGCCATTTTTTCTGTTTCCCATTTTGAAAAAGCATCACGGGGGAAAAAATACGGGTTCAAATGCCGAGGTGTTTCGTGTTTAGTCAAGACATTTTTTTCCTGACGGTTTGAAAGATTGGGAGCAGCGTTGGGCCAAATGTATCGAGTTGAAGAGAGACTACGTCGAGGAATAAATATGATTTTCCTTTGAAATGAGTGTTTTTCTTAAAAGGGCCGGAAACTTTTCAAATGACCCTCGTACATTGTGTATATATTTCAATTTCTGTTGTATATTATGCCTTCAGAAAAAAATTGCGTTTCGATTATCAGAACCATCTTCAGTCCCAACTGATTCGGATAATCGAGCTTCTACTGTATATCGTTTCTAGATACCGCGCCAAATTTTCCGTCCCTCGGTTTCACTTTGAAGCATGGCGGAAATCAGAAGCCAACTGCGACGTTACATTCTCACGGGAAATCTCTTATGATTTTCACAGTACCTACAACCTGTATACAGTCTTTGCTGAGACGCGTATTCTCGCGTTTTCTTCCTACATCCTCGTTTTTCTATTTTTTTGTCTACCATTTTTTTTACTTTTTTCTCTTAAAGTCTTACCCCTGGGATGGGGTATGATGGGGCAAAGGAGATGATTTTTTCACTCAATTATTTTAATAAGAAGAGTTTTTTGCCTTACTTCTGTTTTATTTCGTCAGATTGTGAAAGAGTCAAGTCTGTTGATTATTTTAATTAAAATTTCTCGTTTTATTTATTGTAAAACCTTAAAGGCTGTATGGAACGGACAGGGAAGATTACAAAATCTTTTTTTATTCACGGCTCACACTCTATGTTTGGAAATTGCAATGTTCTGGCTGAAAGACATTGCGAGTAAGTACACTTGCACGTAATGGATAGCCGGCCAGAACATTGACATTTCCTGAAAAGTAAAGCTTAAGAACTGTCCAACGCTGCTTTATTTTTTACCCCATTAAATATATTTCATCTGTTGCAATTCTATTCACTATTATAAGCATTTTTTTTTCATCGATGATAATCTACGAGAATAAAAATGCTCATAATAAATAATGATATTACAACAAGTATTAATTTGAACATAACGAATAACCAAATTATTTGATAAGACCAAAAAGTGAAGAAAGTGGTTCGTCGTTTTTTAAATTGACGTCACCTTGTCAGGAAATATCAATGTTTTGGCCGGGAAGACAAATTACCCGTATGTATTTCGCCAGCAATCCGCCAGGTGGCTTCGAGTGAAACGCTTCGCGTAACCAAAACGTACCGTCCTACAACGATAGACCTTTGACCGGTTGTTATATCACGAACAGAAGTGCCATGCTCACAGCGTGCACATTCACTTATGATTTTGCGCATGCAGAAATATTGTCATGGATACAGTCCGATTCGGACTAGGATCCTGGCTTCCCAATCGGGATTCAGTCGGACATCGGATCAGATCCAGGAGCGAAATGCAACGCTCGCAAATCGGATTCCAGCCAGCATCCTAATCCGGATCTATTAAGGACTCTAGTCAGAATCCAAATAGAAATTTTGCATAGGATCCAGCCTAGAGTCCCGAACTTCTAGAACAAGATCAAGTTCGATATCGAATCGGATCCCAGGGATAAATGTAAAAATTACCAGGAGATACCGATTCGTATCAGCTGGAGACGCTGGACGGTTTCTTAAATCATTTATTCAAGGATCTGAAAAAAGATTAGGTAAAAATTGGTGCTTCAGTATAACTGTCAAAACTTATATATTTTAATAACAGAATGTCGAACAAATTTTTTTGCATTTAATAAAAATGTTCGAAAAAACAATATATAGAACTTGATAGACTTATATTTCCTGGAGAAAAGTGATATAGGTTATTTATTCTAACTAATTATATTTAAATTAAATAGAGATCGTTCGAACTAAGAAAAAATGTCTTTAATTTGCTAAGAAAACTGTATTTAATACGTATTTAAAATTCTTGCCACCGCGTCTCCGCCTTGTGATATGTAGTGGACGCAATCTGGACTCCGATGAGGAAATATGATACGATTTCCCTTCTAGGGAAATCGTATCATATCCCGATCGGAATCCAATCGGAACTTAGCTATCCCTAAGAAATATCTGCACGGGACCCTGTCACCTTTCTCATCATTTCGCGGCCTGTCCATGGCCTGATATTATCTACGGAAGGCAGATGAGGGGCAGTACTTTTTCCCGACTCAAATTTCTACACAGGTTCAATCATTCGCGAAGCCCAAACATGTTCAATTGCTCCTCAGGTTGACCCGATATGCGCAGCCACGAAACCCTCAAAGACTTCGCCTGTTATCAGGGTTGTTCCGACAATTTTCGCCACGACTACTTTTATATCCCTATTTTTTTTTTATAAAAGTAATGCGTATCGTAAGTTCCTTCTCTTTCAGACGCGATCGTTCGTGCAAGTCGAGTCTGCTGTCGGAGAATCGATATTCGCGAAAATGTTCAGTAAAAATGTCTCTCGAACTCCCCGGGTTTGAGGAGCGCCGAAATTATTGGTCCGAAAGGACAAAATACGATCTGCAAAGATCATTTATACGTACGGTACATAGGGTCGTCGAAAATATACATTTTACGTAACTTGGGCATTGATAACACAGAAGTGTGTATGCATGGTGGGAGCACCGCACCTCCAGGCACCACTACACGCGCGTGTCGTATGATTGGCCCGCCTTTAAAACTCAATAATAATTCAGGGGTTGATCTGAGACCTATATAGACTTATATCAATCGACTCAGAATTTCACCGCCAACCCCCCATTTCAGCGACTACATTTAGTTCTGGAACACCCTGTATACATTATGAATTGGCGCTTGTATTAAGTATACATTAAATTATTGTATATACTACATTATGAATCGGCTTTTTCAGTATTTGTCGTTTAAATACATTATATGGTACATAATATACAGAAATTCCAAATTTCTAATCAGTTTAGTTTTTAAGATAAACCCCGTAACAAAAATGGTCTAAAACTAACAACTTTGACGGCCCGCCGTTTCTTTATTATTGAGGATAAAAAAGAATAAAAAATATATTTGTACCCTACTCAATGAGCTTTAGACAATGACACCCCACATGCCAGGGTAATATTTTTTTTCGGCTCCTTTTTCATGTATGGGACACGCCATGAAAAATAATTGAATTGAATTTCTAATTCAATGTTCAGTTTTGGGTCAACATTCTACACAAAATATCCAAATTTCAGGTCTGTAACTCATTCCGTTTACGAGCTGGAGACCCGTGACATACGGACGGACAGACAGCATAGTGACATCAATAGGGCTCCGTTTTGCCCTTCGGGCACGGAACCCTAATAAAAATGATGATCCAAAAAGTTATTACAAATTCATTTTGTTCTAAGACTTTATGATGACAATTATGAAGACTGCATTTTTATGTCAAAGCCACATCATGATGCTACATCCCAAAAAACAATGAACCACATATAACGAGAAGTTTTATTTTAATTAATTATTTTGTACAGCTGGGAATCGATTTGTCCAAAATATTGAACAAAAATTATAGCTTTGGAATCGTTGAAAAACGGCCCAATCTGTATATGACCGTTTTAGTTGTGAATTATCTTTAGAACCTCCCCACTTCGGTTGATCCATGACTTTTGGACCACCCTGTATATATATATATATATATATATATATATATATATATATACAGGGTGTCCCGGATCAATCGCCCGATCTCTCAATTCTGAATACATGCCACCATTCTGACTAAAAAAGTCCTCTGCCATTTTGGCGTCTGACGAACCGTTACCAAATTACAGTGCAATCGTCTCGCGCTGACAACAAGCCTATTGTAGTTATAGCGAAGCAACGGTTAGTTGGACACCGAAGTGGCTAAGGACTTTTCAATTCAGAATGACAAAATGAACACAGAGCGATTTTGAAAAAACTATTTTTTCTATACTGCCAAATTTTGTAAAAAATTGCTCGCTTGCTGTCAGCGCAAGACGATTGCCCTGTAATTTGGTAACGGTTCGTCAGAGGCCAAAATGGCAAAGGACTTTTTTTGTTCAGAATGATGGCATGTATTCAGAACTCAGAGATAGGGCGGTTGAGCTAGGACACCCTGTATATATTCTGTCCTTTTGAATACACATTACGAATATAGATGTGTAATACGTACCAGAAAAAAAACGACGCGTTCGGCGATATCGAAGCAGAGACCGTTACGGCGATACTTCAATTTTTATCGCGCAGATGGAATTTTTCGTACGGGAGCACACCATCCCCGGAAGAGCAGTAATTTCTCCGGGGTAACTTCGCGTGACGATTTTACAGTTATTACTCGCGAATACCGAGAGCAACGGACTTTTCCGAGAGCCAAGACACGGCGAGAGGGACTAGAAGACGAGAGAAAAAAAAAGATAAGCGTAGGAGTGAAAGAGCGAGGAGAGAGTATAAATTTCGTTACACGGGCCATGAGAGAAGAGAATGGATTATGGCGATAGGGCACGGTTGTGCACCGGCTTCCTACCCACTTTTTGGATCTCTACGCGCGACCGATAATTCATAGTTCGCGTGTGTCTTAAATAATATTTTTCAAGACAATGTATACGTGAATATAGCCACGGAGAATGTACGTGGGTCGATCGGAAGTTTTCCCGCCTTTTAGAGAAAAAACGTCGCTGGGAGCTAGATCTGGCAAATAGGGTAGGTGCGGGAGCGCTTCAAACTTTAGTTCGTTCAATTTTGACATTGCGATCATGCACGTGTGAATTCGAGCGTTGTCCTGGTGAAACAGGACTTTTTTGTTGGCCAAATGTATATTTTTTTTCATGATTGCGGCCTTCAATTCATCGAGCAATGCAGCATAATAGGGGATGGTGGGGCACAGTGTGTCACTTTTTTTCTATCGAATTTTTACTCTTATCAAAGTAGTCTGATTAGAAAAAAAGGTCATAACCGATTTTATAGACCTTTGGGCGTACAATAAAGCTACCAGTTTTTTTGCAAAAAGATTTAAAATCCTGAAATAATGGGTTTCAAAAAAAATTACGGATTGGCTCATCGTGCCCCACGGGTGGGGTACGATGTGTCAGATAGGTGGGTACAGATAGGTGTGTCAAGTGCTGCGAAATGTAGGGTACAACGAGCCAGTTGAAACTCTTATATTTTCCAAACATAGATAACAGATTTTCATACATACCGATAATTTCACAACGGGTATTATTTGCCAATAACATTGGCAGTCGGCTCATTGTGCTCAACAACTCGATGACACATTGTTCCCCACACAATTGCCCCACAATATTAACATTTTCCCGGCAAGCGACATTTTTTTTTGAGGCTCAAATTAATATTGTACTTTTAATAATTCTTCGTGAACTGCTATTGACTTTCTTTTAGGCCAGCCGAAACTTAATATAAATCACGGAGCAACACAACAAATTTCGTATTTTACAAGCTACAAAACTCTGAGAAATCGCATGTGGTTAACAGTTGCCCGGGACACATTGCGCTTCTTGGGAGCATCGTCACTTCTTTGTTTCCTCATCGGGAGTCGACTCATTTTGCCCCACCATTCGGTGACACATTGTACCCCACTAGTGAAATATTTGATTATTTATTAAAATAACTATTAATTAAAATACGAATGGAAAAATACAAGTCACTGAGTGCATCATAAATAATAAAACTATCGATTAAGACCGAAAACCGGAGCCGCTACAGATAGTGTTGTTATGTTTTACATTTTCCCGGCAAGCGAAATATTTTTTTCAAGTATCAAATCAATTTTTAATTTTCAATAAACCTTTGTAAGCTGCTATCAATTTTCTTTTTGGCTTGACGAAACCTAATAAATCGCGATTTACACATACAATTTCGGAGTTTACGAGCTACAAACCTCCAAGAAACCGCATGTGGCTCACAGTGCCCCGTGACACATTGTGCCCCACTCTCCACTACTGCCCGTTGATTGTTTCGCGCTTTCCAAGGTAATCGATAAGAATTATTCCATGGCTATCCCAAACAAACTGTTGCCATCCAGTGCAGATGTTTGTTGGGTAGTCTCCTGATCCTACCACATCCCCATAGGAATTTAATAGGGAAGCCGTACGTAGGTAGTCCAGATTGGAATCCAAGTAGATTCCGCGTAATTTTTCGATTGACGTCGTGTGAGAATTTTTTCTTTGTAATTCTCAACTGGAATTTCTTGGATCTCCCAAAAAAAACATATCCTTTCGTGATTCCGTGCACAAATTTGTTAAGGAGTTTCAAGATGAACCCACATCCCTATAAGGATTTGTTAGGGACCTCGAACCTAGGGAGTGCTCATTGGGATCCAATTGAATTCTGCATTGTTCTTTGATGAAGGCCTTTTCAGAATTCTTACCACGTTCAAATCGAAAATATGTGAAAAGTCACGAGAAAAAAAACTCGGCGTGTTTACACATAACCTGCACGCTTCGTGAGCGTTTACGTGTGTGGTGATATTATGTCAAAGTACAGTAAAATAAATAACGAACGATAATTACAGTGGATTTCCAGGGATGTGATTCAAATTAATTTTTAAGATGTATTGTTTTAAGCGATTTGTGCTTTTTTAAGATAAGATTAATACTTTTTCAATATACTCTAATTTTGTATATCTATATATTTTCTTTAGAAGATTGAACGTCCAGAATGTACTTTACGTTCAAAATTACATTTGTATTATTGGACTACGATGTGGAATATCGATTAGAATCTAATATACGGGTGTGACGCTCTAGTGTAGGGATCCAATGCGATAAACAATTGGACCTCTATCAGGAAGTAGGGTCAAGTATAGGAATCCAATTGGATCCCTACGACATCTGCATTGGTTGGAGAGTCTTTAGGTTCTACCACCAGGAATTTAATAGGGTAGCCGCATATAGGGAGTCCAGATTTGAATCCAAATGGATTCCGCGCTATTTCTCGTTCGACGTCGTTTGACAATTTTTTTTTGTAATTATCGACCGGAATTTCTTGGATTTCCCAAAAAAAAATCGTATCCTTTGAACTGGCTAGAGTTATTCGGTTATCTGTAGCGATTTTTTTTCGTGAAACAGTTATTTCTAGTGCGTTCTAAAAATGACTGACATGAATATCGAGCAACGGTGTTGCTATTAGATTTTGCTTCAGACTTGGGCACAGTGGCACGAAAACTTTTGCAAAACTTCAGCAGGCCTACGGAGACAGTGTTTTGTCAAGGACCCGAGGTTTTTTGGTGGTTTAAGGCATTTTCAGAAGGAAGAGAGTCGATTGAAGATGAACCACGCAGCGGAAGGCCTTCATCTTCAAGAACCGATGACAAATGTCGACAGAATCCGTGATCTTGTGCATTCAGATCGTCGCTTGACTGTCAGAACGATCGGGAATGAGTTGAATTTGACTCACACCACCGTTCATCAGATTTTGACCAATTAATTGGGGATGAGAAAAATTGCTGTCACATGGCAATTTCAATAAACGAGTTTTTACTGGCCAAACTTGAGTCTTTTATTTGTCTGACTTGAGTCTTTTATTCGCCTGACTTGAGTCCTTGTGACTTTTTCCTCTTCCCGAGATTGAAAAATCGCCTCAAAGGAAGTCATTTTGGGACACTCGAAAACATTGAAACGGCTGTAACCGACTAGCTGAAGGCTATTCCAGTATCCGAGTTCCAGCACTGGTTTGAGGATTGAAAGAACCGTCTTCGGCGCTGTGTGGCTTCCCAAGAAAGTTATTTTGAGGCAGACAATATTGAATTGTAATTCCGTTCGAATAAAAAAATTGAAAAAATCAGTCTTATTACTCAATTTACACACCTCGTAGGTTTAATGGTATAGAACATTATCAACTTCAGCAACTAGAGATCCTCTTTGTAGATTGATTTTAGGTTTCTGGTTAACGAGTATAGGCAACCAGGTAACGCGCTTCCATACAGGATTTCCGGATAACGTTGAGCGTCCTGTATTTAGCTGGTTAGTGTACAGGCGTGAGTTCACCCAGCTTTCGATAATGGACGTGACGTTTCTGGTACACATACACACACACGCACACACACACACACACACACACACACACACACACACACTTATATGCACTATATATTATAAGGTTTTCCGTAGCTGGAGAATTACCACGATGCTACCATCGTAAAGCGAACGAGACGGGAAAGCTTCATCGTCGCGAGATTGCCTCGTCACCCTCGTCTTCCGTATATACATCGTCCTACCCTATCCGTACATTTTATACCGATAAAAAGCTTCCACGACATAAAAAAGACTCCACTCGATGTCGCGGCAAGACGTCTACTCATAAAAAAAAAAGAAAATCTGGTGCACTTCACCACCCGATGTCACAGCCCTATTACAAAATGTAAGCCTGCCAAAAAAAAAAAAAATAACTTACAAGATAGCCAATCACATTTTTACTGGGATTGTATATTTTTCTTTTCACGATTCACGAGACAGGCTGAATATAGAAAGGTACAACGAGATTAAGAAATAAATACGATGTTAAAGCTTCTTTTTTTTTCTTCGACTTGTTCATTTTTATTTTTACCACAAATATTTTTCCGCACATTTTTGCTGTAGTGTTGAAGATCTTAGAATAATATTCAAGTAAATTTTGTAACCGAAAATTTGCAAAAAAAATATAATTAAAAAAAAATTCATTCTGCATTTACTATTTTCTCGTTCATTCGACATCCCACCATGTCTCTGAAGTTTGTATCGTTGGAGGGCAATGAAACATTTCTTAAATACATTTATATTCTCATTTTTATTACATCGAATACCTTTTTTGTGCAATTCAGATTGTAGATCTCTAAAAAAGCTTTTTGAAAAACAGTTGAAAACATTTTGCACGCTAAATTTGCCAAATTTAAGCAATAAGAAAAAAATCACTTTCATTGTCCTGAAACGGTACAAACTCCAGTCCCATTTTTCTCACGATTATTACCATTGACTTTATTACTCTGAATTACTACTTTATTACTCTCTACCACGTTGTTAAAGCGGACATCATTGGAATGAAACGAACGTTCTAATTTATTTTCGTTCTTTCTCCATATTTATTGTTCTCCAAAATGATTCTCCATAGATTGAGGTTCTAGGTCTCTAATGAGGATCTTTTAAAAAATTAGCCCGTGGCTTCGATCTGTCAAAAAAAAAAAACCTTCAATATCATTGATTATGAGGATGCTAATTGCCCTCGTGGTCCCTGCGATTTTCGTGGCGCCTCGGTAGACCGCTCTAAAAAAAAAGGGCAAATATTTTGAGAAGGGTGAGCGCCACGAGTGAGCGTAGCAAAACGCTCGGTGCTATTTTTACGTGTGCGCGACTGCAATTTATCGACGGGCAGTCCGAGAATTACTGGCAAGAAAATAAATAAACGAATATAGGGAGAGAAGAAATAAAGACGGGGCGGGATGGAAATGGCCGTTACGTTATACAATAAAAACCACATAATAAACTGGCACCGCATACACGCGAGTTTCGTGCTTTTCTTTCACTGCAGAGAAAATAAGAATCGTTGAAGCAGGTACTAAAAGCAAGAAAGAGAGGGAGAGAGGCAGACAGGCAGGCAGACGGACAGATATACAGACGAACAGACAGACAGACACACAGACAGATGGGCAGATACAGAGAGATAGACGGACGGACAGTCAGACAGATAGAGAGACAGGCAGGCAGGCAGAAAGACAGACAAGCAGAAGCACAGACAGATAGACGGACGGGCAGATAGCAGGCGGACAGACAGACAGCAGGCGGACAGACAGCAGGCAGGCAGGCAGGCAGGTAGGCAGGCAGGCAGGCAGGCAGACAGACAGACAGACAAAGAGATAGATGGACGTGCAGACAGACAAATAGACAGACAGATAGACAGATAGACAGATAGACAGATAGCCAGACAGACAGACAGACAGACAGGCAGACAGACATAAAAACAGACAGACAAACAGAGAGATACACGGATGTGCAGACAGACAAACAGACAGACAGCGGATAGACAGAAAGACAGACAGACAGACCGACAGATGGATGGACGGACGGACAGCCATCCGGACAGACAGCAGATGGCCAGATAGACCGACTGACAGATACGTAGAAAGGCAGACAGATAGACGCTCAGGGAACAGACAGAAAAAAAGACAGACATTCAACAGATACACAGACAGATAGTCAGGCAGCAGACAGACAGACAGATAGATTGCCACACAGACAGACAGAGCGAGAGTGAAAGAGGAAGAGAGAGAGAGAGAGGGAAAAAGGAAGTGAGGAGGACGGGCGACAAGGAGGAAGTGAGAAAGAAAAAGATCGAAAGAGAGTGAAAGTAGTCGTTCTGTCTGGGAAAGGAGGTTCGCTCCGGGCTGGATTCGAGCAATGAATTGTCGTTGGAACATTCCCGGCCTGAGTGGTTGCCTGCATGTCCGGAAAGGAACGTTTCTCAAAAATGTCGCCGTCTTTCTCCGCAACAACGAGTTACACATCTTATATATAGAAATAAGGAGAATGAGAATCATTGCGGACCACCGTACCGTCGCTTGTCTTTCCGCTCGCTTTAGCGTTGAAGCTACGAGGAATGCCTCTTTATTCGGGATGAGGGAATTATATGCGGTGGGAAAGTTTGCAAAGGAAATACGCCTCCAAGTTTAAACGCGAAATTCGAATAAATCTTCGACTCTTACACACGCACATGTACATATAAGAATTATTTCTTACTTAATTATATATATATTTTTATTATAATTAACTATAATTCAATTATAAAAATATATATAGAAACTGTAATGAAAAATCGAGAAACATTGAAAGAAAAGATGTGATAGCGACGCTATCACACCAGAAACTATTCGAAGGTCAAGAGAATCATTCATCCGACGTCTTCAAAAATGTGTCCAGGTTAATGGCCATCACTTTGAACATTTGTTACAATACATTTTCTGCACAAAAAATTCAATTACATTTTTTGGGCATTCTTATTGTCAATACCGTGACGATTTCCCGTTTTTACACATGTATTTTGGTGAAAAATCATTTCAAGGTCATGATATCATAAGTCGTTGGATTCGTCTGAATTTCATCTACAACGTCTTAATAAAACAAAAACATGTTCCCATTTGAAAAACCCTTAATGACCTTGAGAACACGAAAACTATGACCTTCACAAAAATGAATTTTTAACCACTGTATCAGCCCTTCGAAATCAATCAAATTACCGCCTGACATTTTTTTCGTCACTCTAAAGGCAACGGAGATATTTGGGGTGGTGACGTTAAATAGTCCACCCTGTATAATCACTGTTCATAACCAAAGAAAGTATTTCGCTAGCACACATATATCTACGTGAACACAACATTCAAAATCATGAAAAAATTGTAACAAATATCACTAAAATCTTAAATAAAACTTTGAAACCCGTGTGTGGCCTCCCGTCCTGTCAACTTTCCGTGCTCTAAAGATGGCGTACGCAATCTCGTCAGTGTATGAGCTGAGCGGGCAGGGGGAGGGGGGGGGGGGGACTACCAAATACCGAGATGTTTGCCACATTTTAAAATGTGCCCAGCCATCAAAATACGTTCTCTTTCCACAAAATTACGTTGTTTATGAATGATCTCGAAGTTTACATCGTTGGAATGTAACGAAAATTCTTTTTTATTTTCGTATGTCCTCCTTTTTGTTATTTCGAATAATGCTTTTTGCAAATTTAGATTGTAGATGTCTAAATAAGAAAATTAAAAAATTATTCATGAATTTTCGTGGTTAAGATCTCCCAAAAGAAATTGGAGCTAATGAAAAATCATAATTTTCGTTGCGTTACAAAGATGCAAACTTCAACATCGTGATTATGAATTCGTAATAGCCCAATCACAAATTGCACTAATACTTATCATAATATGACAGAAATTTGCACTAAACTACATGACTTTTTACGTTTCGCGGTCCTCTTATCGCCGCCATGTTTTTTTACGCTCCGCCCATACGACAAATCCCAATGTAACCTTTTTGATTGAAAATGATTTTGACTATCTCCCCACTTCGTTTGATCCACGACTTTTGGACCACCCTGTATATATTCATAGAGGAAAAAAGGAAAGGCATAAATCAACCGAAAAGGCGACCACATTGTTTCTGTCGATGTTGACGTTTCAGTGAATTTCGTAAATAAACGCGTCTTGATGCGTTTTACCTGAGCCACAAAACAGGAATATCAATATGCATATTTACCCACCCATGTATATGGTGTCAAAACGACGACGGCGCACCAACGAAAGACTTCAACCCTCTTGGGGAAACTATTTACAATTCTCTCGTTTTACCAACCACGCGATCCCGTAACAGGAGTCGCTTCACTTCAAACGAGTATCACTCTCGCTCGTTGATGCTCTTACGCTTTATACCATTGCTCTTGTACGTTTCCTTCTTCCACTTTTTTTTTGCTCCCTCAGCACCGCAGCAGCTGATGCTCCGGTAATATAATTCAAACCGTGGTGAATTCGCGAGGCGACCATTTCGATCGTCAATGGACGTGGTGAAAAAAATAAATGAATGAAAAAATCGTTCGAGCGTATTCGCAACGACGAATTGTGAACGTCAAAAGGATTTTTTTTTCATTGCGCATTTGAATAAGGAAAAATAAAAAGAAATAAAAGTTGTTGCACAAAAAAACTTGTTGCACTTTGCCTGCCAGGGGTGGCCTTTGATTTTTATTTCTGGGAGGATTGTGTTTTAATATTTTAAATCATTCTTTGACGTTTTTTAAATTTATTGGCTTTTTTATATTTTCTACTTTCTTTACTTATTTATTTTTTACTTTATTTTAATTAAAACAAATTTTTTTCTCGAGAGAGATACGAATGTCTAATATTAGTCTCATTTATATTTCAACAGCGTGAAAGAAATGAAAATTTCGTTCGGAGTTTCCTTTTATTTGATCACTAGCTTCCGCCCGCGGCTTTGCGCGCGTAGAATTTGATCCATAGAAACTTCATTACCAGTTGCATCCCTTATTAAGGGTGGTTTTAAAAAAATGCTAAATTATGCGGTTTTTTGTTTGGTTCGAAGAATATTTATACCAAGTTTGAAGTTGATACACGCATGGAATACAATTATCCATACAAATTAGTCCATCCCATTTCACTTTTTTAGGGGTTGACTTTCGAAAAATAATTTCTTAGTGACCCTCTACGCCCTTTAAGGAATATATCTCCCGGATTTGATTGAAATAAAAGCAGGGAATTCGTTTTTTCCATGCAAACTTCAACATCTTGTTGCACCCCTAATTGGGGGTTGTTTAAAAATCTGGAAATATGAGCTTTCTTATTTATTTCGAAGAATATTAATACCAAGTTTCAAGTTAATACACGCAACGAATACAATTTTCTCATACAAACTTTTACGTCCGATTCCATCCTTTTAGGGGTTGATTTTCGAAAAATCCTTTCTCAGTGCACCCCTACGCCCTTTAAGTTCCGAATTTTATGAGATGAAAGCAGCATCTTCGATTTTTCCATACAAACTTCATCACTCCGTTGTACCCCTAATTAGGGGGTTGTTTCGAAAACAATAAAATACGCGTTTGATTTTTGTTTTTCGAAGATTCAAGTAGATACACGCAAGGAATACAATTTTCGAGGTGATGGTTTGTATGGGAAAATCGAATTCCCTGCTTTTATCTCAATGAAATTCGGAAGATATATTCCTTACAGGGCGTAGAGGTGCACTAAGAAATTCTTTTTCGAAACTCAACCCCTGAAAGGATGTAATGGGATGTAAAATATTGTATGGAAAATTATATTCTTGCGTGTATCAACTTGAAACTTGGTATCAATATTCTTCGAAACAAATAATAAAGCCCATGTTGTCAATTTTCTTAAGCAACCCCTAATTAGGGGTGCAACAAGGTGTTGCAGTTTGCATGAAAAAAAAACGAATTCCCTGATTTTATCTCAATGAAATTTGGAAGATATGTTCCTTAAAGGGCGTAGAGGTGCACTAAGAAATGATTTTTCGAAAATCAACCCCTAAAAGGATGCAATGGGATGTAAAATATTGTATGGGAAATTGTATTCCTTGCGTGTATCAACTTGAAACTTGGTATCAATATTCTTCGAAACAAATAATAAAGCTCATGTTGTCGATTTTTTTTAAACAACCCCTAATTAGGGGTGCAACAAGATGTTGAAGTTTGCATGAAAAAAAAACGAATTCCCTGATTTTATCTCAATGAAATTTGGAAGATATGTTTCTGAAAGGGCGTGGAGGTGCACTACGAAATGATTTTTCGAAAATCAACCCCTAAAAGGATGTAATGGGATGTAAAATATTGTATGGGAAATTGTATTCCTTGCGTGTATCAACTTGAAACTTGGTATTAATATTCTTCGAAACAAATAATAAAGTGCATATTTTAGGTTTTAAAAAAAACAACCCCTAAAGGGTGGGACGGGGTGTTAAAGTTTGTATGGGGAAATCGAATTCCCTGCTTTTATCTCAATGAAATTTGGAATATATGTTCCTTAAAGAACGTAGAGGTCCACTAATATAGGATATAAAAAAAAAATCAACCCCTAAAATTGGAAAATTGTATTCCTTGCGTGTATCAACTTGGAACTTGGTATCTATATTCTTCGAAACAAATGATAAAGCGCATATATTAGGATTTAAGAAAAACAACCCCTAAGGGGTGCAACCGGTAATAAAGTGTCTACGGGCCAAATTCCACGCGGGTGAAGCAGCGGGCGGAAGTTATTATTTAAATATTTACATTCTCTTGTATATAAAATATATCGTAGAAAAAGGGCACATTTCGGCAACGCAAAATATCTTTTCACGTATGCGAATGGAAATAGAAGAGCCCGTGTAAAAATGACGCATATACAGTTACACGTATATTACTAAACTTTGCTATGGCACGAGTGCCAGAAGTGCAACGTACTTCACTCTTGACTATCTTATCCCCAAAAACATTCCAAATTCATAGGATTTTTCCTTGCATATGACATAATATACATATGTCCTTTCAGAAGATTGGACACGGGCTCCTTCCTTCAGCCTTAACTTGTACTCAGTTGCTCTTTTTACACACCCTCTCACCCACCCCCACTTCTCACCCAGCTGTTTTCCCTTCCCGCTCCCCATCATTCTTTTTCACCTGTATGAATATTTCAATGAGGGCAAACTAGAAATCTAACCACTGCAGAAATCGCTCTCTCTCTCTGTCTCTCTCTCTTTTTCTCTCTCTATTTCTGCAGTCTTTCTCATTTTCTTCCGTACCATTTCGTCCGTCGTATTTTTTTACGACGACACCTCGATCTGTTTTTTTTTCGTTTGGCCTGTCATGCACTCGTAAACTTCAATTATTTGACGCGTGTCGGATTTATTTTGATACGAGGATTCTTTAAGATTTGATTTAACGCGATCGAATACAAATTTGATTTGCGAGACAGCGGATATAGGACAATGTAGAGGAGAGTAGGGCACAATGTGTCACGGGGCACTGTGAGCCACATGCGATTTCTCGGAGGTTTGTAGCTCGTAAAAAACGATTTTTTTTTCTGTTGGACCGTGATTTATATTTAGTTTCGTCAGGCCGAAAATAATGTCGATGGCAGCTCACAAAGAATTATTAAAAATAAAAAATTAATTTAAGCTTTGGAAAAAAAATTTTGATTGCCGGGAAAACGTCAAATGTAACGTAACTCTCTGTAGCAGCTCGGGTTTTCGGTCCTAACCGATAGTTTTATTATTTAAAATGCACTCAGTGATTTGTGTTTTTCCATTCTTAGTTTAATTAATAGTTATTTTCATTAATAATCAAATATTTTACTAGTGGGGTACAATGTGTCATCGAGTTGTGGGGCACAATGAGTCGCCTTTCATTGTTGTTGGCAAATAATATGACCACGGCGAAAAAGAGAAAACAAAATAGCGACGACGCTCCGAAGAAACGCAATGTGTCGCGAGGCACTGTGAGCCACATGCGATTTCTCGGAGGTTTGTAGCTCGTAAATTCCGAAATTTGTTCTTTTGAACCGTGATTTAAATTAAGTTTTTTCAGGCCTAAAAGAAAGTCAATAGCAGCTCACAATGAATTATTAAAAATAAAAAAATTATTTGAGCCTTGGAAAAAAATATTCACTCGCCGGGTAAACGTCAAATATAATCTTACTTTCTGTAGCGGCTCGGGTTTTCGGTCCTAATCCATAGTGGTATTATTTATAATGCACTCGGTGACTTGGGTTTTTCCATTCGTAGTTTAAATCATCATTATTTTGATCAATAATCAAATATTCTACTAGTGGGGCACAATGTGTCATCGAGTTGTGAGCCACAGTGTATCATCGAGTTGTGGGGCACAATAAGTCGACTCCCAATGGTGTTCGTACAACGGGCTCATTGTACCCCACGTTTCGCAGTACTTGGCACATTGTACCCACCTATCTGACACATTGTACCCCACCCGTGGGGTACTATGAGCGAATCCGAAAATTTTTCGTTCCCATTATTTGGGTATTTTTAATCTTCTTGCAAAAAAAAATGGCAGCTTTATTGTACGCCCAGAGGTCTCTACAAGTCGGTTATGGTCTTTTTTTTTTCTAATTAGACTACTTTGGTAAGAACAAAAATTCGTTAAAGAAAAAGGTGACACATTGTGTCCCACCGTCCACTACATCAAGAAAGGATTTTTCGAAAATCAACCCTTAAAGGATAAAACGGGATATAGAAGTTTATATGGAAAATTGTATTCCTTGAATCAAGGAGTTGAGCCAATATTTGTTTGGCCCAAAAAAGTTGAAATCTTCCTTACCAAAAATAGTGTAGTAGGCTAGTTAACCCTTCACAAAAATCGTCATAATTCGATGAATTTAATTAATTCTTACAAAATCTTTGCTGCAAATTGAAGTGAAGACCCGAGGCTATGAAATTACGCAGTCTTAAAATATCATTTTTGAAAAATTAAAGTATACGTAAGTCCCTTAAAAAAACGCGGATATACAAACTTTTTGTTGGATAATTGTTTTTTCTTTTTTTTTTAAGCACACGACGAAGTTCCGTTCTTTTTATAGAGATATGAGAATAATCACATACTACAAAATTCAAAAAGATATAACGAGGCTTGGTACTAGCTTTTTAATTAAAGATTTACGACCTCCTCGTAGAAAACTTGTTATTGGGTAATTATTCCAGTGGAAGAGAGGGTTGGGGGGGAGGGTAAGGAAAGTCCAGTTAGCCTGCACTTTGCTCGCTATCATACATATATATGTACACGTATATATGTGTGTGTGCATGTGTTTGCATTTATATTTTGTTGTGCTCCTATGTGGATGGAACCTTGCATACGACGACGAGACAGGACTTGCTGCTTCCGGTCTTGCTTCGTCCTGGATGGCTGCTACAAGGATGGAGAACGCCCCTGCTCCATTGTCAAAGAACTAGCAATGTTCGGGTCTCATTCCGAACTACTTCGTGGACCCAAGATTCTCGTAGTATGTGTTTGTGTATATATATAAATATAAATATATATATATGTAACAAACACAAGGAAACTTACACTCACCGTAATACTCGCCGCACGAAGCTCGTTGCTTAACATCTCTTCCTAAACTTTAAATTGGTATAGCCAGTTTAAGGGTGTTGATACTCTCTCTCTCTCTCTCTCTCTCTCTCTCTCTCTCTCTCACTCTCTCTCTCTCTCCCTTTCTCTCTCTCTCTCTCTCTCTCTCTCTCTCTCTCTCTCTCTCTCTCTCTCTCTCTCTTCTCATCTCCCTTACCTCTTCATCCTGACTGTATCACGTCGTGTGTCGGATGGCAGAAGCATCACAACTTACTTCTTAACATACTAGACTTTCCTTCTACATCCGTTCTTTCACCCTGGCTCATCTTTCCTATCGCATTTACCCAGATTTTCGTAAGGGTTCATTTGAATATTTACTCGAAAATTTCCTTCGCACACCATTGATACATGTTGACACTTGAAAAAAAATATCTGACTGGTTCTACAGCACGGCGAGAAAAGTATATGGTATTTACAACAAAGGCCCATTGTAAAAGAAAGAATAATAAAGTTCCCTATTTGTTGACACCGCAATCATAATATGGTTGAAATAACTGTAAACGAAAAGCTAAAGATGCGATTTGGGTGGCGTGTTTGACTATCTATTGGGATGTTGAATAAGTTCTCGCTGTTTTTTTATTTCATGGAAATTAATGCTTTATTTGATAAAATTAGTAAACATATGTCACTGAAAGTTTTGTCCACCGCTAGCCACAACCTTTCCCATCTTTCTGGCAGCATTTTAATTCCACGTCGAAATGACACGTCTTTTGAGGCTATTCAAGAATCGAGCCTTTTGTTTGGCATCTTCATAAGAATGGAAGTGCTGCTCAGCCAGGCCATGTGCCATCGATCGAAACAAGTGATAATCGAAAGGGGCCATGTCTGGTGAATACGGCGGGTGGGGTAGGACTTCCCATTTAAACATTTCCAAGTAGGTGTTCACCGGGTTTGCAATATGTGGACGACCGTTGTCATGCTTGCAAAATCACTTTGTCATGTCTTTGCTCATATAGCGGCCGTTTTTCCTTCAATGCTCGGCTCAAATAAGCATCAGTTGTAGTCAATTGCGATATCCCGTGATGGTTTCGTTCGGTTTGAGCTGCTCATAATAAACTACATCCAGCTGATCCCACTAAATGCAGAGCAGACGCTTGGAACCATAGATATTCAGCTTTGCCGACGATTTTGTTGCAGGGCCGGGCTTACCCCACGATTCGCTACGCTTAGGGTTATCGTACTGTATCCATTTTTCATCACCAGTCACGATACGATGCAAAAAAACCTTTCCTTTTCTGCCGTTGAAGCAGCTGTTCACACGTGAAAGGACGCCGTTCGACGTCTCTCGGCTTCAACTCGTACGGCACCCAATGTCCTTGCTTTCGAATCATTCCTAATGCTTTCAAACGTTTCGAAACTGTTGTCTGTTCAGCTCTGAATAATTCTGCAAGTTCAGCTAGAGTCTGACATGAGTCTTCATGAAGTAATGCCTCCGATTTTTCGTTTTCGAACTTTTTCGGCGCGCCAGAGCGTTCTTTACCTTCAACATCAAAATCATTATTTTCGCAATGCCTGCCCCGAAAGTGCGATTTTCGATTGGTGTTTAGCGTGCGGAAAGTGGCTTATTTCTCAACGATGCTTACTTTCCCGCACTAGTGCGGGAATGTGAGACTTTCCCGCACTAGTGCGGAAAAAAATCTATTTATAGCTCACTTTACCACATTGATTCGTGAAAAAACGGTTTTTTTCACGGTTGATCGTTTTTTGTTCTACGATTTTGAACCGATTGAACAAACTTGAATGTAGCGAAATTCATGTCATATGAAACGTCAACTTATCACAGTCGTATTTTCTGACAAGGAAATGATCTGAACTGATGTGATATATTTGAATATAATTGTTATTGGTTGTGTTGAATCTCAAATCCCACTTTCGAGACAGTCATTGCAAAAAATAATGTATGGGACATGTGCGAAAAAAAACGAATTACATCGCGCGTAAGTTGCCGAATTCGCCTCGACTTATGGTGCATTTCTCACTCGTACTCGTGTGGTTACAGCACTCGCCTTCGGCTCGTGCTGCAAATCACACTCGTACTCGTGTGAAATGCACCATAAGCCTTCGGCTCATGCGGCAACTTCACGCGCGATGGAATTCGTTGTTTTCCGCACTTGTAGCATAAATTACTATTTCAAAACAATTAAGGCCTTAGGCCAGAGGCCAAAGAAAGGGCATATTTTGTGATTTTTTTTCAGCGAAACCATAAAATAAATCGGAATTACAAAATAGGGGTTTTATTATACACGTAATTGACTAATCAAAATTATTTTTTTCACAGCGATACATGTCAAAATGGCGACTGTGCAGCATTTTTCCGATGATGCCTCTATTTCTGGAAGGTCAACGACCGGACCAACAGCTCCTATAATTTTTGTGTTATAAAGAGAGACTAAACTTTTTTCGATTATATATAAGATCAGCTATAGAAGTATGTTGGATTTTGTTGATATATTGTTTTTTGTCAAAATGGCGCATTTCTAAAGCAAAAAGTATAAAATGCTATAAGAAAATTGTCAGAAAATTGTTTATAAAAACGGAACTATGCAATATAATTTTAAAAATCCTACGTAGTGCCCCAGAAAATGTAATTCTAAATATACAGTTAAAATTTCAAGTGAATCGGTTGAAATTTGTTTGAGTTCAAGAGGGGTTGCGCTAGAATTCGAAAATCGAGTACTTCTAGATTTTTCACATCCATAATCTTTTGGAATATAATTTTATAGGTACTAAGGTACATTTTTAACAAAAAAAATCGATTTTTGGACAATCCTAGAGTGGCCTAAGGCCTTAAACCAATCTCTGCATATTGTTTCCGACAGATCATGGTCGCCGTAAGTCTCAACAAAAATTCTGTGTGCTTCTTCTGCAGATTTTTTTTTAACAAAGTAGTACAGTAAAATTTCCCGAAAATGCTCTTTTTCAGGCACGAAATTTGACATGTTTAACACTATGAAAGAAAAAGTTGTTTACACTTCGACGAAATGACATGGATTAAATTTCAAGCTTGCTTATAGTACTTCATAGATGCATTACCATCTTAAACTACACGCACGCATTTCTGGTAACGCCATCTGTTGGAAAACAGCGAGAACTTATTCAACGTCCCAATATATTTGTATAAATGTATCATTATTATTATTATAAATTATAATAATATTAATGTATCATTATTATATTTTAATTTCCTTAAATAATAGACTTATTGCCCGGACACACAGTTCCTCAGTTTCCACTAGATTGCACTTAATTGATTATCATAATTTTTTATATATTTATTAGCATTCTTTTTATTATTATTTATTAGCTATTTATCGGCTTTCAGTTTCTATCAATTTTACGCACCAGATGAGTCTTGCTAACTTTTTTCCTATCATTGACGAAGAATTGCGCGCGAACGAAGTTGAATTAGTAGGTTTTTTTTTAATCGCGATATTAGTGGAGGAGGATCGAAAGCGTGTTCTCCCGAGTCGAAAAAGCTTGGCAGCAGAAAAATGGGCGGGAGATTTTATCCGTTAATTGCGCGCCCTAAATCCTGGCGGTAGGACATTACGAGGATACCCATACAGCCTCCTGCACCCCCCTCCCCCGCCCCCGATAGCTCTCTGAGTTTCCTGGCTCGATGGGGGCCAACGACAAAAACAGTTCCTCGTCGCACATAAATAAGGAGACTATAATTACTCTGAAATCGGTATACGGCCATTGAACAATGGGAATTTGTATTTTTTTTCGTCTCTCCCTTCTCGGCCATTCCGCGCGTACATTATACGTTCCTGTACCGGAAATGGGAAAACGACGGATTCGAGAAGCGGCACGGTCACGACGATACGTAATCCAAAACGCGCTCGACGACCGCGCGTGTTCTACAAGTATAATTTAATCGTACCTGAGAGAGGGTGAAAAATGCGACGAAAAAAAAAGAAAAAAGAACGAACGACCACAATAACCGTAACGCCGGATGGAAAAATTCGCGGACGCTCGTGTCTTTCGTATTCATGCGTTGAAATTAAAATGTGAGTCATGTAACTGGCAGAAAAGACAATTTCATACGGTAACCTCGAAACTCGTTGGCAAAAAAAAAAGAGCGAGATCTCATTTTTTTTGTTTTCTACTTATCGTTAACGGGTCTGATGAGGGCCCAAAAAACAAGTTGATTTTCGTTAATTTTTTTTTCTGACGAGAGGATTGGGATTACGAGGTCGAGATTTTACAGACAATTGATACATAGTCTTGCTAAGTTGGAGTTTTTTTTGTTGCAAAATATTGTTGGACAATGAATTTATTATTATTTGAACTAAGTGCTAGCGTTGCTACATTGCCTATTGACAGAGATGGGCAAAAGTTATTAAATTAATAATTGACAATTGTAATTACTACTGTAATTGATAATTTCATTACTTTGTAACACATTACGGATCAACTTCAGAAAAGCGAAAACGGAAATTCCATCTCACATTTGACATACACTTTCATTTTAAGGGGGCGCTGTGACGGTCAGAAAAATAAGCTTTTTTATGAATTTTTTCAATTCGCTCAATCGTTTTTTTTTGGCTTAATTGAAGATATGTTATTCCACATACATTAAAGTATATTCAAGTAAATTTTTATTGAAAAAAAAAAACAATAGTTGAAGTACAATAAATGGCAGAGTGAACGCCTATCGAAAATTTCCTTCTTCCTGGTGGGATTGAAACCTCTGGTTTGATTCGTCTAAAACAAAAAGAAATAAAATTTGCTTTTAATTTGCATTAATGTCGTTATTGTTAAGCGTAAACGTTCTTGGGATTCGTTGCAGTAACATCCCTAGTGGAAAATACAACTCATCATTGTCTAGCCCTGAGCTAGTAAAATTATACTTCAAATTGCCACTAGCTAGCTGTTTTAGCAAGTAACTGTCCAGCCTTGTAACGCTTTCGTCGTCTAGTGATTGGATACAGAAAATTAGGCGGTGACTATATTTTTAAAAAATATCCCGCAGCTTTATAATATTTCTTCTCCAGATAATGTGCAAACATTTTTTTTCAAATTATTTATATCGCGGCGTAATTTAACGATTTTCTTCCTCAAGTGGCAATGTTGGTTGCGATATTTGCGCTGCAAACATATTAATTGATTAATTTGAAATGATATCAGAAATAAACGCTTACGTGTGAGGTGGTTTCGATCACGGTACCTCTAGGTGATAAATCCACAACGTTGTCCACTGAGGCAGTTTTACTTAATTTATTAATTTAGGATCATCTAGACATGCAAAGAGTTACGTTATTAAGAAATGGCTGGATTAGCAAATTTAAATAGAATTATCGGAGTAATTACTTTTTTTTGCACTGAGCGCTATATTTCCATAGAATTAAATAACCTCGAATTGTATTAGATGAAGTAAAAAGTTCTGAGCGTTTTTTCGCTTGATTTCGACGATGAAATTAACATAGTTAGAATTAACCGATTTAGATCAAATATGCGCCGTTGTGTTCGATAACTTTTGGCCATTTTGAAGGCAATTTCATAATTCCGCGATTGAAGAAGACCGCGTCCCTATTGGCAAAAAACTTGACCAGCTCATTTTCACGAGCCTCTCTTGAAGCCAGTTTTGTACCATCAAGAAAATTTTGCAAATGCTTGAAAAGGTGATAATCGTTTGGTGCCAGGTCTGGAGTATACGGCGAATGCGATAGAACCTCCCATCCAAGCTCTCGGAGCTTCTGGCGCGTCGTTAAAGATGGGTGCGGTCTGCCGTTGTCTTGATGGAACACAACACCCTTCCTATTGGCCAATTCTGGTCGCTTCTTGTCGATCACGTGCTTCAATCTGGTCAGTTGTTGACAGTAGAGGTCCGAATTGAGTGTTTGGCCCGATGGGAGCAGCTCATAGTGGATGATTCCCTTCCGATCCCACAAAACACACAGCAAAACCTTCTTGGCCGTTAATCCGGGCTTGGCGATCGTTTGGGCCGGCTCACCGCGATTGGACCACTATCTCTTTCGGCTGTTGTTCTCGTATGTAACCCATTTTTTATCGCCAGTCACCATCCACTTCAAAAATGGGTCGATTTCGTTACGTTTCAGCAAAGAATCGCAGGCATCAATTCGGTCAAAAAGGTTCTTTTGCGTCAATTCGTGTGGCACCCATACATCGAGCTGCTTCTTGAGATCAGCCTTACGCAAATGGTTCGAAACGGTTTTCTGGCTAATCTTCAGTTCCTGGGCAATGGAATAAGTGCTCAAATACCGGTCCGACTCGACGATTTCCACGATTTTATCGACATTTTCGACGATTGGCATACGAGAGCGCGCCTCATCTTCGACGTCCATATTACCAGAACGGAATCGTTAGAACCACCGCTTTGTTGTTGCATTCGATATTGTATTGGGTCCATAAACAGCACAAATTTTTTTGGCCGCATGCTCCGCCTTTTCACCTTGGCCGTAGTGGTACTGAAGAATGTATCGAATTTTCTCTTTTTTTACCTCCATTTTGGAACGCTGTAATACACAACTGGCTTCACCAAATACAAAACTGTCAAAGAACTTTTTTTTAAGCGTAATGTCACCTTTAAATCGCATGACCCGATGCGATGTGTACATCGTGAGATATGGCTCACTAAAGACATCTAGCGGAAAACGCTCAGAACTTTTTACTTCACCCAATATTTATCCAAGCATTTATTCTGGCTAGTGACGAATTAATGAGCACAATGTTACTGCAACCAATGCTATCCATTATGTAAACTACTAACGAGGATATAAACATTTTATAAACTAATCACGATCGACTGGGTAGTGGCTAATCAAAGAGCACATAGCCACATTTGACTAGTGTTGGCTGGGTCATCGCGAGAGACCCTCTTGATTTTTTTTCTTCATTCGCAACGCCATCTGTAACTCTAATTGCTTAGCCAGCTATGAGCCAATGGCTCCATGGAACTACATGCAGTCACATAACCTCACTTTGTCATATGTGACAATCATTGGCTAGCCAGGTACGACTTAGTCATTAGGTGGTATTTTTGTCGTAAGGCAGCGACATCTGTAATCAAGTTCGGCTAAGCAGTATCTACCCAAGTGGTGCATAGCCGCAGTTAGCTACTATTGGCTAGGTTATGGCAAGATGCCCACTTGAGAGTTTTGTTCATTCGCAACGCCATCTGAAATTCAAGTTGGCTAGCCAGCCATGAGTCATTCTCTAGATGATAGCACGTGCAGTCACATAACCTCACTTTGTTATTTGTAACCATGGTTGGCTAGTCCAGTGCGGCCTAGTTGCTGGGTGGCATTTTTATTGTAACGCAGCGACATCTATAGTGAAAATCGATTGGGCAGTGAAAAGACAAGGGCCGGATAACAAAATATTTAGAATATTACTAGCTCATAGCGAGGCAGCCATTAGTCAATTCGCATGAGCTCAATTGGGCGAGCCATTTACTAGCATGTAACTCAGACAGGCTAAGACAACAACTGGACACATCAAGCTGAAGAGTCTGCTCTTGAAGATAGGAAGACTACGTGAAGACCAAGCAGGGGGATGTGAGTGCCAGAAATACTTGGCGAACGAGAGAGAGGATCAATGAGAGAGAACAATGCTATATGCTTTTCTCGAGTCTGTTCCACCGCGGCCCAAAATTAAATCTTCATCCTCCAAGCTCGCTGAGGTTCGCAGGCGTGGCGAGATTCGTGACCAGAAATGCTGCACACTACCTCCCGTAGTTTTCCAGTTTCCAATGGTGCACTCGTGGTCGGGATGACGTCGAGGCTAACGCGAAGGCCCAAAGTTTCGTTGGAGGTCTCGACCTCGCCAACCCCTCTCCCCCACCCCTGCATTCGCCACCGCGTTAATATTCGCACGCCGCAGCCCGACCCCGCCCGGTCTCGTCCTCCCGCGCGCTGTTTTCCCAACTAGTCTGACCTGCACCCGCCATTACTACTGTGCCGGAATCTTCCGTGCCAGTAGTGACTGTAGTCGGTGCTCGCTCAGCCTCTCATCGGAGAGATGTACGTTTAAGGCCATAGGCCACTCTAGAGGCCAAAAAGGGCATATTTTGTGATTTTTTTTCGGCGAAACCTTAAAATAAATCGGAATTCCAAAATAGGGGTTTTATTATACACGTAATTGATTAGACAAAATTATTTTTTCACAGCGATATATGTCAAAATTGCGACTGTGCAGCATTTTTCCGATTACGCCTTTATTTCTGGAAGGTCAACGGCCGGACCAACAGCTCCTATAATTTTCGAGTTATGATGAGACACTAAAGTTTTTTCGATTATATATAAAAATAGCTATAGGAGTACGTAGGATTATTTTGATATATTGCTGTTTGTCAAAATGGTGTATTTCTAAAACAAAAGGTATAAAGTGTCAGAGAAAATCGTCAGAAAATTGTTTATAAAAAAGGAACTATGCAATATAATAAAGAAATCCTACGTAGTGTCTCAGAAAATGTAATTCTAAATATACAGTTAAAATTTCAAGCGAATTGGTTGAAATTTGTTTGAGTTATGAGTCCGGCCAACTTGAAAAATGTAGTTTTGAGATAAACGCGTTTAAAGTTAGTAGAAAGTCACGGCATGAATCAAGAGGGGTTACGTTAGAATTCGAAAATCGAGTACTTAGAGATTTTTCACATCCATATTCTTTTGGAATATAATTTTATAGGTACTAAGGTACATTTTTATACATTTTTAACAACAAAAGAATCGATTTTTGGAAGATCCTAGAGAGGCCTTAAGTCTCTCGGCGAACATTACGGAGGTACGCGACTTCCGCCTCCAATTTTAGTCCTTTCTTTCCTGCCATCGTCCTCCCTCGCCCTTTCACCTCGTAGTGTGGCCCAGTCCAAAATGAAAACACGAATTTTACTCCGTGTTAATTTTTTTTCAGATAATAACCTTTCAGATAATAAATGAATTCGTAATTCATTTTTTTTTTCAGGTAATAAACTTGTTGATATTTTTTTGATACCTTTTTTGATACCTTTAGGTCACTTAACCATAAAATTACTTAAAAACACCAGATTGTTATATTTTTAAACTATGTTCCACCAATTCAAACCAATGCTATTTTTTTTCGTAGAAAGGATCCACAATCTTTTAGAAAAAATTTCCAAATCATTCAAAGAACAAAAACAATTATACCTTTTTTTTCGACCACCAAGGTGGTCGGAAATTAAAGCCCTTGATGAAGGGCTTTAACTTCATTGACGGTGACAACTAGTCGCACGAGTTTACCGATCTATTTTTTTTCCTATTTTCTGCCTCGTAATTGCCATTGCAAGTACAGGACGATGCATTGTAAATACTATACGTCTTGTGCTGTAGGAAAGAAAAAAAAGTGGGTTGACTCGTTGCAGCCGAAGGTTTCGTAGGTGGGAGACACTCGGTGTAGTTTTCCACGAGATTCGACGTGTATTGCGGGCGGTTAGGCACATGGCCAACCCTTTACTACTACCGAGTTCAACGAACTCCAAAAGCTCGATGCTCTCGACCCCTTTTGTTCCGCGATACCCCTGACCCGCGCATACTCCCTTACCCCTTCAGAGGGCTATCGGCCTTTTCCCATTCCTCATCCATACTACATCGAGTCCTCGGCAACTGCATCGAATTCTACGCACCCTTCTGCCGTGCATCCTCCTCGTTGAATTGCATACATGACCGCGAAATTTTGAAGGGCTCTACGAAATTACTTAAATTTCGCGAATTTCTGCATCGAGAAAAAAATGCCTTGTTCGAATAACACTAAATGGCGGTACATTTTTGAGTTTGTGCTGATCAGAACTTTTCAAAAATTACTTTTACCAAAATATTTATTGCACTTGAAGAAATTGTTATTATTTAAGCTGTCATTCTCAAATGGAATTTTCATTGAGTTTCAACCCCTTACCTATGGCGCGAAAAATAACTTTTTGTGCCACGAAAAGTGGACTTTTGGTAGTCGGAGGTTTTTGAGATCGCTGAATCCAAATCTGATACTGAATTTTGGAAATTCAAAATAGCGGATCCAATATGGCGGATCAAAAATGCAAAATGTTATTTTGTTGAAATGAAACTTGACAGTCGGGAGTCGTTGTGGGGTCGTTGAATCCAAACCTGAGGTCAGATTTTTGAAATTCAAAATGGCGGATCCAGTATGGCTGTGGTGTTTTTTTTTTTCAAATATAGCCTGATTGCCGCGATTCTTGTTTTCATATCATGTCATGCACTCCGTGGGCACACTTTATTTTTGCGCATGTATACGTCGTGCACTCGTAAGGGGTTAACTTTGAGAAACAATTACGAGGTTTGTAAATTAAGTAATGAGATTGATTTTTTTCAATTTTTTTATTCGAATAGAACTACAATTCAATATCGTCTCCCTCAAAATAACTTCCTTGGGAAGCCACACAGCACTGAAGACATTTCTTCCAATCCTCATAGCAGTGCTGGAACTCGGATACTGAAATAGCCTTCAGCTGTGCCGTTACAGCCGTTTGAATGTTTTCGAGTGTTCCAAAATGACGTTCCTTGAGGTGATTTTGAAGGCGGGTAACTACTTTAGGTGCTTCAAAAAATCATTTTTTTTAATTTCATAAATCATTAGCAAAATATCTTAAGAATACACCCTGAAAATTTCAAAACAATATTTGGATTCCTTCTAACGGTATGTATATAAATGATAAAGACTCTTCGGTCGACTTCCAAACGCGCTCAGGCATTCGCGAGTGCTCAGTTAGGTAGTTTGTTTGGGTTTTCATAACCCAAATTTGGATTTTTATAACCCAAACAAACCCAAACTCGACCATTTGGCGATTAGCTCCAAAACATCTCCATTCTGGGTACAAAATAATCGAGGTAGCGGCATTTCTTGCTGTTATTTTATTCAATGAAGAAAATTTAGCCCTACGCATGATCATGAATGAACTACAAATCGTAGTTGGCAGGTAGACCTACGGATATGCCGAGCAAATGGATCAGATGCGCATGGCTCGGCAAAATAGAAAAAGTTTATTAGAGACAAAAGAAGCTCGAAAAGCTCGTAAAGTAGAAATGCAAGCTTCAACTGAGTTGCATGAGGAAGAGGAAGGACTGCTGTATGGTGCTGGAATCGCTGATTAATCGGTAAGACACTATCATTTGATTAAACACTTTTGACTTTGAGTTTTTCGTTTGTGAAACTTTAAACGTGTTTTTCTCGAAACGACATTTTTTCAATTTGCGGGAATCTTAACTCAAAAACTAATTGATGCATCATCTTCAGATTTGGAACACGTTTACATAATATAATTCATTAAAACATAAACCTAAAGTTGGAAAGATTAGATTGTTCAAAACATATTTATTATTGCAAAATGCCGGGGAAAAAATGCTTAAAATCCATCATTTTTTTTCAAACACGTTCCAACATTCAATTTTCTACTTTTTTTCAAAATTTAGGTTCATGTTCTCAAAAAAATTCTCAAGAATGTATAAAAATTTGTTAGACTTTTTCAGATGAGAATTGCGAGCTGCATAATTCCCGCAAATCGACAACGACAAAGAGGACACACCAAGGGACACAGCGGATGACACATTAATTAATGCATGAAATAACTTGAAAAAATTACCAGAGATGTATGAAAATATGAATAAATTATTCTCAGAGTTGCGGAAATTTCCTTTTTTTTTCACAATAAAAAAAAAATTTCAAATCATCGAATTTTCGATCTCCAAAAGTGGTTGCCCGCCCTAATCTCGGCAAGAGGAAAAAGTCGCAAGGACTCAAGTCAGGCAAATAAGGAGGCTGATGAGCCAAAGGAATGTTTTTACTGGTCAAAAACTCGTTTATTAAAATTGCTGTGTGACAACCATTTTTCTCATCCCCAATTAATCGGTGAAAATTTGATGAACAGTGGTGTGAGTCAAATTCAACTCTTCCCTGATCATTCAGACTGTCAACCGACTATCTGAACGCACAAGATCCCGGATTCTGTCGACATTTGTCATCGGTTCTTGAAGATGAAGGCATTTCCGCTGCGTGGTTCATCTTCCATCGACTCTCTTCTTTCTGAAAATACCTCAAACCACCGAAAAACACCTGGGCCCTTGACAAAACACTGTCTCCGTAGGCCTGGTGAAGTTTTGCAAAAGTTTCCGTTGCACCGTGCCCAAGTCTGAAGCAAAACCTGTTAGCACACCGTTGCTCAAAATTGATGTCACTCATTTTTAGAACGCACTACAAAAAAAACGATTTCACGAAGAAAAAACATCGATACGGACAACCAAATGACTCTAGCGAGTTGAAACTCGTTCTGAAGGCGTATCACATGTTCATTTGCCGTCCCTCCAAGTACCGCGTCCCAAGTCTTGCCAGATCGAACGCTACGTTGCCAGTCTCATTACTTGATTTACACACCTCGAAATTCGAGTCAAATAAATCCGTTGAGCCGTCGCGGCGTGATTGTGTATCAAATATCCAAACAAAGTTTGGATGTTAACTTTCTCGTTTACAATATCAGTTAGATGAATACAATTGTATTAAACTCCAACATCCATTTTTCCATCAGAAGCAGCATCATTTTACGACGAAATAACATATCCATTAAAATTACACAGACAATTCCATCGCAGTTAATAAAAAAAAGTCTATTAAACTTCAATAAAGTTTAATTACACGAAAAAAACAGAATTTCCACGGAAGTTTTAATCAACTGGCATATAGTTGAATAAAATCGAAACTAATTTCATCGAATATCGAGTAAAATTCTCGTGGGCCAAGGATAAAATAAAATTATATTTTATTCGACCAAACCGTATCTCCTCTCGTGCAGTGGCGAATTTGAACGTGCACAAAAAAAAAAATAGGAAAATTCGTCAGGATTCTCATCACGTTTGCACCAATCACGAAATTTTTTTCGCCGCGTATCACCTACGCGTTGTGCAATTTTCGCGCATTCGTGTAAATATGCAAAATGCCCATATTTCACGAGCGATTGGTCTCGATTTTTGTTTATCCTTTTTTTTCGTTTTTTTTTTCACGTGCCATCGAGACTCGAACGATTTTTCGAAAGAAAAGCTCAAAAAATGAGAAGAGAGTCAGGAGAGCGATTTTACGAGGGTTGGACGCAATAAAAAAAAAGACGATAAAACATAAACGAATCGATAACGCGTCAATGGCACTCCTGTGGATTAGGTATGTACATGGGGCATTGAGCGATGCAACCCACTTTACACGGGGATTAATTTCCACGTGTAGTCTATACGGGTGCAGTGCAATTCGGATTTGAAATCCACCGGTAAATGATAAACCACGAGTCGGTTCGCTTCGCGTATCGAAGCAGCCAAGTTACGTCCTTTTGTCACGCAGTATTTTGTATGTTACGTATAGGGGACGCGGGGGTGGTTCCGGTTATGCATCGAGAGCGACAGAGGGTGGAACGAGAGGGAAGACAAAAAACGAGACGAAAGCACAGTCGGGTGGGGTTGGTGGGCAAGGGGGGAGGTGGGCTCGTAGCGCAGGGTGAACGTTTTTTTTTTCAAATTACCATTTCGATTTATGGCACATGGCGGTGCCATTTCTGTTACGCGCATTACCCCATTTACATGTAGATGCGGCGGCAAAAAATGCATCCACACCAGAAGTGTCAGCGTGGGCGCACGACCACCCCCCCCCCCTCCCTTCTCGCTCTTCTAACCTCACCCCTCGCTCTGTCCCATGCGTTATCACCCTCTGACCGAACACATGCCGCCTACGCGACCGTCCCGTGCACTCTGCCTGATTACTTTTTTTTTCAAAAAATTAGCTCGTCTCGTTCTCTGAATTTCGGAAGGGAAGTTTTTCAAGCTTTCCGAGCGGGATTTTGGGTGTACTTCGGAAGAGCGGAAACCGAATTTCGATGTGAAATATGACAAACACCTTCATTTTAATGCTATAAGACTTCCCAGAGAAGGATTTTTGGTGACGCGCCATAGTGTGAGTAAGGTTGTAACAGTTTGTGGTTGAACGCGCATAACGTTGCAATTATGGTATAAGACGTGCAAATGAAATGCTTTATATTAAAGACTGAACGTTTGCCTTCAAATTAAAATAACAATTAGATGCTCATCTCTTTGAAAATATGAGATAAAGCTGGTTTTGTAAAACATGTGCCACTGTTACAACCGTACACATGTCAAGGGGCGGTTGTAACAGGGCTGGGGGTCAGTTGTAACACATCCAAATAACACACACTGCATGCATTGTAATCACTTTTAAAATTAAAAAACACGTATTAAGGTACTTTCAAATTACTTTACTCCAGTACGGCACTGTTTATTATCATTTAGGTAACATTTTAATAGTCCTATATAATCAGTCCACAACATTAATCAGATCAACATTGACATATATATTATTTTTATCTTAAGGGCTTACATACACCTGAGACGGCTAAAAGTAAGGTTACGTTTAAGAATTTTTTTTGTGTATAAAACTGAATTTTATTGAACGACCATGATATACATTTCAAAGTATGACATTTTGGCTACATTGTGTGAAAGTTTGGTTAAAAAATTTTAAACGGTAAAAAAGTTACAGTCGTTTTCCTGGGACGTGTTTTTGTTGACAGCGTTTGCGGTACCAGACGTGCCTCTGCCATTTTTTATCTAAAAAAATATATTTGTTTCTTAAAGTAGATAGATAAAACTAGTACTTAACAAGCCGGAATTTAAAAATTTAATTTTTTCGGGTCATGGCAGTCACTGGAATAAAACAGGTGATTGTTCGCCTCAAAATTGTTCAGTACTTATGATGAAAAAAAAAAACTATGTCATTTATCGAAAAAATGGCTCGATAAGTACTAGATTATTGTGTGAAGCATAACTGTGCAAAACTTGATCCCGATCGGTCCAGTAGTTGCGGAGATATTTCTGGTACCGATTTTGAAAACACTGTTTCGAGTAAAACGCGTTTAAAGTTTTGAGTACACTTTACACTGAAATAACTGGTTCATTTTAAACTTACCTGAAATCGTTAATTCCTGGGCCATATGACGGATCTTTTTTAGATATTGACGCTTCCATTAGATCTTTTTTGTTTTGCTGTACCAACCTCATTCATAGTCAAACTCATAGTCAAACAGATGACAAAGACCGCGTCTACCTGCGCCTCAACCGTTAGTCGTTGCTCACCCGGTCAGTTACAAAACGCTACAACTTCGTCATTACTGCGAATTTCCTTATGAAATTTTCAGGGTAGACACTCAAAGGATAGTATAATATTTTCGAATGATCACCTTTTTGAAATATCGATCTTTTTGACCTACCCAGGTCTTAGGCAACTCTAGAGGCCAAAAAAGGGCATATTTTGTGATTTTTTTTTCAGCGAAACCATAAAATAAATTGGAATGACAAAATAGGGGTTTTATTATACACGTAATTGACTGTACAACATTATTTTTTCACAGCGATACATGTCAAAATGGCGACTGTGCAGCATTTTTCCGATGACGCCTTTATTTCTGGAAGGTCAACGGCCAGACCAACAGCTCCTATAATTTTTGAGTTACGATGAGATACTAAAGTTTTTTCGATTATATTTAAGAATAGCTATAGAATTACGTAGGATTTTTTTGATATATTGTTTTTTGTCAAAATGGCGCATTTCTAAAACAAAAAGTATAAAATGCCATGAGAAAATTGTCAGAAAATTGTTTATAAAAAAGGAACTATGCAATATAATTTAAAAAATATACAGTTAAAATTTCAAGTGAATCGGTTGAAATTTGCTTGAGTTATGAGTCCGGCTGACTTGAAAAATGTAGTTTGTAGTAGAAAGTCACGACATGAATCAAGAGGGGTTGCGCTAGAATTCGAAAATCGAGTAATTAGAGATTTTTCACACCCATTATCTTTTGGAATATAATTTTATAGGTTCTAAGGTACATTTTTAACAAAAAAAAATCGATTTTTGGAAAATCCTAGAGTGGTCTAAGGCCGTAAGGGGCCCATACGAGGTTTCTGTGCTCAGGCCTTAATAAAATTGAGGGAAATTAATATGGGCCCGGCCAAAGCCCTAATTCAATTTCCACAACGTTATACGATATATATATATTTCAGCAACCGCAGTGTATAGCGTTACGAGGGAGTGGGAGCGTGAGAGCGTCGAGATATTGCACGCGCGAGGAAAGCTGGAAAGGGACAGGCTATGCAATTTGCTAGGAACGCAGGGCTCCCGCCGATGCACAGCCTGTGAGCGATATTTATTATCACCCACGCGTTTAATTAATGCGCGAGCACGGAGGTTATTCATAGATTATCCGTACGACGACGGCGGCCAGAGACAGAGAGGTAACGAGGATGGCGAGGCTATGTTGTCGCGGCTTTGAGCGTGGGAGGAAAAATTGTTTTTTTTTTCGCGTATTTTTTTCCCCTAGGCTGACGAGACGCATGGAATTTTTTTTATTTTTTTTTATCGTTCCTGCTAAATTTCATTATACAAGCGGGATTATTGACGGCATTCCGGAAGATGCATTATTGATGCACGAGGTAATTGCGCGGGACCAAAGTCAATTCGTTACGCCAATTAAAAAATTAATACGATCTGAATCGTGTTTATGAAAAATAAATATTTCCAAATTGCTTTAATTTCTTGTGACACGAAAATCGATAAACCATTTTTTAAGTTTATTGAAAATAAATAAATTATTTTATTCAATTTAATTCAATTAATATAAATTAAAGAAAAAAAACATTTGGGTCGTGATAAAAATGAAGATAAAAATATAGAAAAAAAGCTTTCGTTGCATTTCAACGATGGAAACTTCAATACCGTAGGATTATGGTTTTGAGTTTGCATCTTTAGAAGGCAATGAAAATTCTTTTTTATTTATTTTATTATGAGCCAAAACATTTTTTTGCAAATTTGGATAGCGAGGTAATATATCGATTTTTTTATGCATTTTCATTGTATACCAACGATGCAAACGTCATGACCATTCACCATTTATAAAGAAGCTCTTCGATAAATTTCTACTTTGAAATAGTTTCAATACCATCATTCATTATCTGACGCAATTTTTTGTTCTTTCCTTCTTCTTCTAGATTATGTAATTATGAGTACGTATTACTATCTAAAAGAGTTGAAATTTTCCCTCAACATTTTCGTTCTTTTTTGGCAAGAAAAAAGTACTTTTATATAACACAACCATGTTTTCCTCGCTTTTTCGTGCGTGTGAACGGTACGTAAAAGAGGTATTTTACGTACTCCACCAGAGCAGTACAAAATACCTCTTTTACGTACTCCACAAGAGTGGTACAAAATCCTTCTTTTACGTACTCCACCAGAGCGGTACAAAATACCTCTTTTACGTACTCCACCAGAGCGGTACAAAATACCTCTTTTACGTATTCCACCAGAGCGGTACAAAATACCTCTTTTACGTACTCCATCAGAGTGGTATGACAGCAGTATGTGGTTATCTGGGTTCCATAAGTAATACAGCTTCTGCACGCGCTTGGAGAAATAGATATTTAAGGTATTACTGGATGGATATTGAAAAATCGCCAAAATTCTTGAAAATTTGAGGAATAATAGTTCTTGATAGAATAATAATACATGAATTATTTTAAAATGTCTCACTGAATAATTCAGTAGTTATAAACATATGAATTTAACACAGTCGCTTATGGAAAAACAGCTTCTGCAGACGTTAATGGTTGCAAAACGAATGGGACTAAATCGCCGTAAATTCGGAAAATATTATATCATCAAGATTTAGGATCAAGCGATTGATTATGCTAAGTTTCAAATAAATCGACTGAGTAATTGTCGAGAAATTAATTAAAGTAATAAGGAGTATCGCCTTTTTTTAACGATTAATTAATATCAATCATTGGAAAACTCAATATATATTGAGTTTTTCGATAATTATTGATAATAATGATATAATCTTAACACATTAATTACATTTAAAAATTGAGAAACTTTTTGTTGTTGATCAGTTGAAACAGAGCACACGCCAATATCGTCGAATTTGGCTTCAATTATTATTAACAGTGGAAAATTAACATTTCTAAGTGTTAGTTTATTATTAAATTAGCTATTTGTAAGGCTAAACATGTACGACATGATCTAGACTTGTAAATCAACGGTTCGCCCATTTTGGAGTAATTTTTTGCCCGATCCCCCGTGCAGTAATACCTTAACAATACAAAAGCTCGAAAAACATGGTTTTCTAATATAAAGGCTCGTGTGCACCATCGAGGGTGGGCCTTTTTACCTCTCGCGCGATGCTTTCAGTACTCGTCATCGCCTCGCGCGCTCGTCTACGACTCGTCGTAAAAGTCCCACTTTGCCTCTTTGGTACACAATGCACTATTTAAAAGCGATTTTCATAAATAAAGAGGTAAAAGTCCTAGGTAATCTTGTTATTTGTTATTTTTTATTTATTTGTTATTGACCACCGACATAAAAAATATAATTTTAAGAAAAAATGTGTTTAAAGTTTCGATCTGCGAAAATTAACTGACTTCTTTTACCAACCGTCTGATTATTTACTTTATCACCGTATTCTTGAGATGTTTAAATAATATTTTACGTAAAATACAAATTGATTTTTTCCTTATCGCTATATGTATTTTCCCCCTTAAAAATAATTGATTTGCATTGAATGCCAACGATTCGAGCTTCAACGTCGTCCTGTCCTGACTATTTTTCCTCCAGAATAGAATAGACAGAATCGTACGAACTTTACTGGTGAACGGAAGGAATGATACGAGACTCCGAATGCAGTGACAATATTTCAAACGCCCTGCATTTCTCGTCGTTCGGAGTGTTTTTTACATTTTCTGTTTTCGCCCTCTCTCTCTCTCTCTCTCTCTCTCTCTCTCTCTCTCTTCCTCGTTCATCTCTTCCCCTTTTCCTTATTCTATCCTCCCGAAGTTTGCGTCGGGAAACAGGATGAACGTGTTAGCTGAGGTAAAGAATATCGTCTCATTTTCCTAAGATATGACCAATCGTAAATTCACCCTGCCGTATAACAATGAGGCATCGTATACGCGGTGTTGCAAGAGAAACCAGAAGCAAGGAGAAGAGAAAGTGTGTGTGTGTGTGTGTGTGTGCAAGAAAGGTGGAGCAAGAGAGACAGGAAGCTGTGGAGAAAAAGATAAGATAGAGTTACGAGTGCCAACTGGAGCGAGGATCTCGAAAGACGAAGAGGATTTTCTTGACTTATTAGTATCCTTCCCTTTCTTCCTTTTCAGACACAGGGTAGAGAATTTCTGTTGATTTTTTTAAATAAGCTAAAATGTATGTCAAATAGGGGTAGAAGCGTACAGGGGTAGCAAAATTGTAAAAGCATCGGACATTATGGCTTTGGATGGATGTTTTCAAAAATTCGGTTCTCGTGTTTCTCCATTTTGTGCTGCCACTGTAAAACCGACAACACGCTTTGTCGGTGTTTAAAGCAATACACAATACGTCTGCAACGTGTGTAGGATCTGATTAATGTGTTGTAACAATGTGTTTTACTTAATTTGCCTTGTTGAAACAACACGCTCTATACCATTCTTGGCAACAACGTGATTTTAACATGTTGCCGGAGAACACGTTTAATGCAACACACATACAGTGTGTCGAATCAACCCATTTTCTCTCGAACTACACACTTATTGCTAGTGCAGGTACACGCGACTCGAACAACAAATTTCATCGCACAAAGCATCGGAAAACAATTCACTTGCACGTGTGCACCACAAACAACACGCGTCAAGTGAGTTGATATGACAATATGGCGATTGTTCATAACCTTGCTACGCAATCTCCGCAAGGAATACCTTGCGGTGATTGCTTGCGCACAGAAATTGCTTGCGTAAACTGGTTACGCATACTAATTCCTTGCATAGACTGGTTATGCTAGAATAATTCTTTGCGTAGACTGGTTATGTTGGATTAAGTCTTTGCGTAGACTGGTTATGCATAGTAATGTCTTGTATAGACTTGTTACGCTATAATAATTCATTGTGTAGACTGGTTATGCAAAAATAATTTCTTGCGTAGAGTGGTTATGCAAAAATAATTCCCTGCGTTTACTGGTTACGCAAAAATAATTCCTGGCGTAGACTGGTTACACTAGAATAATTCCTTGCGTAGACTTGTTACGCAAAAATAATTCCTTGCATACATTGGTTACGCAAAAATAATTCCTTGCATACACTGGTTACGCAAAAATAATTCCTTGCATACACTGATTACGCTAGAATAATTCCTTGCATACACTGGTTCCGCAAAAATAATTCCTTGCATAGACTGGTTATGGTAGAATAATTTCTTCCTTAGACTGGTTACGCTAGAATAATTCCTTGCATAGACTGGTTACTCAGTGTAAACGTTGATTGGTGTCTTCTCTTTTTAAGCATAGAAATATAAAAGTTACTGGTTCTGTGCAAAAACTGCACACAAGCGTAGTCTAATTTTTTATCCTTGGAATCATTATCCGTAAGGCTCATGCCCTGTGAAGACTGGTTACGCAGTTTCAAAGGTGACAATTGCGTTCCTTGCATAGAAATACAGAGCTTACCCTGTGCAACCGTTTAGCCTAAAACATTACATGTTATCAGTGTCCGCAAGTGTAATTCCACATTTCATGTATATATAAGGGGAATTCCATACCAAATCGGCCACTTTTAGATTTACTATCCTATAAAAGAAGATTCCTTGATTTCTTTCAATTTTTTTTGTCGATTGTTTTTCGAAACCAATCTCTGCATGTTGTTTCCGACAGAGCATGGTAGTCGTAAGTCTTAACAAGAATTCTGTGTGCTTCAGCTGCAGATTAAAAAAAAAAAGTAGTGCAGTAAAATCCCCGCCAATACTGTTTTTTGACACGAAATTTGACATGTTTAACACTATGAAAAAAGTTGTATACACTTCAGCGAAATGAAATACACTGAATTTAAAGCTTGCTTATAGTATCTGTTGGAAAACAGTCATCTGTTGAAAAACAGCGAGAATCCATTCAACGTCCTAATAATTTTTTTTTTTATGCCGCTGCATGTATTTGTCCCCTTAATACAAATCGACTTGATCATGATTCGCTGCTCGGTCGGTAAATTTGGCTACTGGATGTAAAATAGAAGAGAGAGCGATGTCTGTTTTATCCGTATCTTCCACTTTAGTGACTGACTGCACATCATGTCGAAACCTGTTATTTCGAAGTGTCGACATTTTGAAACAACCCCTTAATGTTTCTTGGCTAGTTGCACACTCGTCGAATGCATTATAATATTGCGAAGAATCGAGGGTGCTTTCGTTTTGTGGACTTTTTTTTATTAGCAGAGTAGACATTAGCTGGAGGTAGACCGGTGCAGCGCGAGATCTGATAATTATGTCAAAATTGTGGGTCGGTGGCGAGAGGGCTCGGGGACAAAATGCAAAGTCCCTAATCCCTTCACTCGGAGATTTCCACCCTCGTGTAAACATTGCAGGTCTCATCGGGTCGGCATACGAGTTACGAAATCTGGGCAAAACTGTCTAGTTGCAGCACACGATAATACGCAATAACACTAAATCACTTTGACCAAATACGGGAGCCTCGGCCTATATCGGATTACTTATAGCTGACGTTCCCTGTCAAATTTATAACGCAACATACCGAAAAAGCAGAATTTACTTTCGCAAATGCTTGTCCCCGTTTTACAGGGCCGAAATCAATATTGTCTGTGTGAAAATTGAATTATGGATTTGGGTATAGCCTGCATGAATTTTTATCTAAAAGATAATTAATCTATTATCATTTGGTTATCGGCCGTTGATAAAGCTTGGGAAATCCCTTGAAGCGGAAAAAATGAAAAGTCTAGAATAATAAATAAAATGCACTATTTTTGAAGATATATAAACTTAATTTGATGGTATATTTTGGAAAATTAATAATTTTTGAAGGCTGTCGATCTTTTGGAAATTTCGATGTGCCACGATTTCCGAGTAGAAATTGTCGTAGCTTGTTGGAGTTACGTGCTAGTAACTAAGTCGCCCAATTGAGCTTATATGAACTGACTAATGGCTGCCTCGCTATGAGCTAGTAATATTCTAATTATTTTATTATCCAGCCCTTGTCTATTCACTGCCCAATCGATTTTCACTATAGAGGTCGCTGGGTTACAATTAAAAATGCCATCTAGTAACTAGGCTGTACTGGACTAGCCAACCATGGTTACGAATAACAAAGTGAGGTTATGTGACTACACGTACTATCATCTAGCGAATCACTCATGGCTGGCTAGCCAACTTGAGTTTCAGATAGCGTTGCGAATGAAGGAAAAAAAATCCTCAAGTGGGTATCTCGCGATGACCTAGCCAACACTAGCCAACTGCGGCTATGTGCTCTTTGATTAGCCACTACCTAGTCGATCGTGATTAGTTTATATAATGTTTATATCGTTATCGGTAGTTTATATAATGGATAGCATTGGTTGCAGTAACATCGTGCTCATTAATTCGTCACTAACCAGAATAAATGTTCGGATAAATACAATTTGAAGTTATTTAATTTTATGCGAATATAGCGCTCAATGCAAAAAAAGTAATCAATCCGATAATATTATTTGAATTTGTTAATCCATCCGTTTCTTAATAACGCAACTTTTTGTACGCGTAGACGCTTCGAAATTAATAAATTAACTAAGTGGAACTGGCTCAGTGGACAACGTCGTAGATTTATCAACCATTTTTTTCTGATATAATTTCAAATTAATCAATGAATATATTTGCAGCGCAAATATCGTAACCAATATTGGCAGTTGAGGAAGAAAATCATAAAATTACGCGAATCTTTTTGAAAAAAAGTATAAATAATGTGAACAAAATTTTTTACACATTGTCTGGTGAAGAAATGATATACAGCTATGAGATATTTTTTTTTATCTAGTCACCACCTAATTTTCTGTATCCAGTCACTAGACGACGAAAGCGTTACAAGGCTTAGCGTTACTTAGACAAGGAAATGTAGTAATCAGAGCAACCACTTTCGGACCGTTAAAGATCCTGCATTCCATTGGTTCTGCCCTGACAGTTTTCCATCCGGGTCTTCGGTGAAATTCCGCTTCACGCAGTAAAAATAGCCTGGAACATAGCGAGACAGCAATCATCCTCACAGCACTAATTGATAACTGATCTGGATGATTAAGCATTCAATAATCAGCCAAGTCTGAGGAATAGCTGGACATTCTTTCAATGTATCTTGCGCTGAGTGAAGACTCGTCACGAACTGTATGACTTTCCAATTGGCAGTCGACACAGTTACGGAGCGTTGCAACTCGATTAGCCTTCCGGCTCTGTAATATCCTCTGAGTAGGCCGGAAGACACAGAAATGGCCCGTGATAAGGTACGGGTGTGGATGATTGTGGATGGCGGGAGTGCTGAGGATAGGTTTGATTCCAGATGAACCATAAATCACGCTAGGGCCGTAAAATATAAGAGAACCGATCGATCCTAAAGTCTCGGGCGCGAGCAGGATAAGGCTGTGCTAGGTAGCGATAAATCACTATCGATGCACTACCCGATCGAATGAATCTTCATGCCTGACGCGTTGAAAGCTACTTCTCGCTTTTTTTTTTACTTCGTCTTTTCACTCTAAACGTCCGCACACAGACCATGCGTACATGTACATGAGCCAAAGCGATCGTTATCCATAGACGTCTTCAACAGCATATTACGAAAGACCTTCTACCTCATGATAGCGCGAATTCAGTGCGACGGTAATAAAGACGGGTTGTAGGACGATAAGTCGGCCTCGTTGGGGTTGGCTTATTTCTTAAAAAAAAAATCACCTGCCTTACCCCCGACAACAACGCTCCAGATAGAGCACGAGCCAATATTGGTGCTGAAAAAAAAGGAAAATAGCCGATACACGCGATTCTCCTTATCGAAGATAGACGATTGGCGATCCAGTCCAGACAACGTATTATCTTGCCTCATTCACTATCGTTTTGGTGCTCCACCTAGTCCAATCGATTAATCTGCTTCCACACCTTTTTTGACCGAGCCTCTGCGCTCGATCACTTGGCTTACGTATGACCAAACTAGACGACGAAGCGTGAAGATATAATGGGACTGGAAAACTTTCCAGCAGTCCCTCATACTGACGTTTCCGAATGAGCATGTCTCACATCGTGACTCGTACTTTCGTCGGGTGTATCTTTGTTGAAATCTTTTAAAAGAACCGACAAGCTACCTTGTGGTAATCGATCGACTACACAAATTCCCACTAGTGTTATCCATCCACTGCGTCAGATCTAACAACGCGCTGGCGGAAGGTGAGTTGGAACAACTACTTGTTAGTGAGCTCTATTCGAATGGGCTGAAGGGATACTTTGATTTATGTCTATCCTTACTTTTATGTCGGTTGCTTTTTTGCACATTGCGCTTGATAAAATAAATTGAACTGGTACGAAGACTTGTTGCGCTGGATGAAGAGTTCACCAATGTCTTCAGTATTTGCTATCTTGGTGATTGTAACAACTATCTAGAGAGGACTCTGGGTTATTAAATGGCTGACGTTATAGCCAGTACTTAAGGGGCCATTCTACTGTAATGGCTCGAATAATAAGTTATTTTTTAATAATTTTTTTTAAACTGTTGCATGTATCGAACAAACTTTTTTTTCGCCCAAAAGTACACTCTTATAGAATAGAAAACAATTTTTTTTGTGGCATATGAATATAATTATTTAACAATTTATAATCGTGTCAAGGCATGAAAAAAGTATGTCGCTAGCGTTGATGATTTGCGCTCTCCAGGTAATCCGAAACAAAAAATTTAAAAAGATTCTTGATCTGTACTAGTATCGCCCCTTAAGGGGGGAAATGCACGTAAACGACGAAAAATAGTCAATTTTGATCATTTTTCAGTTTTTATTAGAATGGTGGATGAAAATAAAAATGAATACCCAATTTCCGAATGGCTGTCCACTATTTGGAATTTGCGATGTGCAAAGTTGAATTAAGTTTCAGCGACGTCGGACACCTCAAAGATGTATCATTATAGAAGGTGCATTTTATTTTTTATTGCACAATTTTTCAAAATGTTTAATTTTTCGGTCGGATGCCTTAGTAATTAAGGGAAGTACATATATATCCCCCTAAAAAACTTTAACAAGTAAAAAAAACGCCAAGTAATAAAAAATGCCCTCGAAAAAATTATCGGTTGTTTCACTATCTCCAAGATTCTAATTAACCTCGAAATATTTGTGATTTTTTTCAAACAATAGTTTTATTTAGATTTTAATTTTTCAACTCAAATATACAAAAGAAGTGAAATAACTTTTTATGAAAAAGCCAAGCAAATTTACCAGAAACGTACAGAAAATTACCAAACTCTAGTAATACCATTTTTCTCAATATTTTGTTTTCAAAAACCATTTTACTATTATAATAAAAGTACGAATCCCGATTATATAAAAGTACAACGTATGCATCACACAAGTACTGTATGTATGTATCACTAGAAAAGCTGGGCAACGACTTGGCGTGCATGGTTAAGAAAAAAAGCCCACGGATTTCCTAAACGGCGCTTCAGAATTTCACGAAATTTGACCAGACAATGTTAAATTAATAGACGAACGGCTGTCTTCTCATGAAATTTGTTCAATCAAAAAAAAAGTAGATTGTATTACCACGCTGAAGCCGTGATAGAAATTATGTGAAATAAAAAGTTTGGCTCATGTCACAACTTGGAGGGGAGAAGAGCCGCGTAGCCATATTCAAAACACACATTTTGGCATCTGAATCATTTGATTCCATCACATATTTCAGGAAATCCGTGGGAATCTATAATTAGTTGGTATTTGTTGACGATTTCGAGCCCATGTCGCATGAACTGCGTAGAGTTTAGTTCCCGCGAATTCCGGGGCTCCGGAGTGGCGCTCATGACGCATTCGACATATATCGGTGTCGGCTTGAACTCGATGAGCCGAGAAAGTGACAGCTGAGGTTCCGTGTGGAGAAAATGTAACAAATTTTCGTGTGTTATATAACAATCGATTTTTTCGTGTTTTTCGTCGAAAAACAAGAAAAAAATCGATTGCTCGCAATCAGCAATCTATTTGCTGAGAGGTACTGAAAGTACCGTATCTACCGATCACAATCGTAGTCGAGATAAACGCATTCATAATTGTTTAAACAATTATGTTTGGATTATTTCATTGTTAGGTTTTGCGGCTCGCAATCAGCAATCTATTTGCTGAGAGGTACTGAAAGTACCGTATCTACCGATTACAATCATGGTGGAGCTAAACGCATTCATAATTGTTTAAACAATTATGTTTGCATTATTTTATTGTTAGGTTTTACGGCTCGCAATCAGCAATCTATTTGCTGAGAGGTACTGGAAGTAAGTACCGTATCTACCGATCACAATCGTGGTCGAGATAAACGCATTCATGATTGTTTACACATTTATGATTGCATTATTTTTATTGTTATGTTTTGCGGCGCGCAAGCAGCAATTTATTTACCGAGAGGTACTGAAAGTACCGTATCTACCGATCACAATCGTGGTCGAGAATAAATGCATTCATAATTGTTTAAACAATTATGTTTGTATTATTCATACCGTAAATGTTTACTGAGCCAATCGCTACACTCAGCAAGGACGCTTGCTGCGAAATTCGTGCTTTTGAATTTCTTGCGAAGTCGGCGTTGAGAAAAGAAAATAAAGTTCTTTCTCGACGCTGACTGTGTTTATGGATGTTTGTGCATGTATATACGCTCACGCGGTGTGTACGCGCTACGAAGGGTCAGCCCGCGGGAAGATAAAAATCTTCAACCGCGTGTGGCCGACGTAGTAATGCACACCGACATACACGCACACACGCGTTGCGAGACGCAGGAAGGCATTTGCAATCTCCCGGTAGGTGGCAGGGGCTCGTACGAGTTCTGCCCTACCGACTCGAGCCGGGGTTGCGTCGAAGTCTTGCTGCGGGTACCGTTCCCTCTTAAAGCCGATAGAAGGCATACATTTGAAGAACCCGACTTTTGACGTTTCTAGCGCGCTATCGTTTGTTTATAATAGCTCCTCCCTGAAGTGCACTGTTGGTGCACTTCAGGCTGAAACGCTGAGCGTTTCCTCCCATGTTAACGCTGTCCCCAAAAGGACCTATGTAGTATAGCTTACGATGCAACCGAATAACTTTATCCCTCCAAGAAAATCGACGAGTCTGGAACGTTCTAAAGTGTTGAAGAATTTTTGTGGTAAAAAAGTCGCTCGGAAATTCGGCCAAATATTACGAGATCTCAAGTTTGAGTAGGCGGATCGAAAAATGACCCAAACAAAATCGATAGGAAAAAATAACATTTCATTGTCGATTATAAGTTAAAAAGTAGTCTGCTAAAGCCCATCTTGGTGTATAAAGAGTGCGCGGCGTGTCGTGTCGTGACAGTCGTTTTTTTTTTTATTACTTGGCGTCGAGACGCTGCCGCGTCTCTTGATTCGACCAAATAATAGCAAATTTTGAGCTTTTTTTTAAAGGAACAAAACATTCTACATTTCCGAAACTTTAGGTACAATTTATAACATAATTATACTGTTTGAGTAATTTTTTTATTAAACAATATTGCAGTATGGCAAAATTATGACCTGGTCTTCTAGGAAGGTTTTGGCGGCAGTTGTCTGTTTATGGGAAATCCAATGACTTTAATGTTGATCTGAAAAATATGAGCCAAGAATTTTTAGTATTTTAACATCCAATTTATGAACTTGTAGCTATGAAACTTTTAAAAAGTAAAAATTTGAAAAATGAGGCAATCCAGAAAAAAAAACTAAATTTTTTTACGAAATTTTCCTTATTTTTTGCAATGAAGAAGTGATTTTCATAAACAAGTAAGTATAAGTTCAATGTGATATTGTTATTGAGTTGTGTGTATAATTTTAGCACGATCGGTCAACTCGTTTAAAGGTTATGTTTCCCACAAACTTAAATGTAGTCTTGAGAAAAACGTGTTTAAAGTTTCAAGCTAAGAAAACTCAATATTTTCAGTGAAGTACCGGCTAGTCCGCGATTGCAGGATCATGCTCATGATCCTGCAATCATGTTCATGATCAGAAAGAAGCTTCATGAATGCATGAACTTTTTATGCTGGTACCCGTGCACAAATTGTCGTAGGAATCCAATTGGATTTCGGTACTTGTCTCTATTTCCTGATAGAGATCTAATGGCTCATCGCATTGGATCCTTATAGTAAAACGTCACTCTCGTACATTGGATTCTAATAGGGATTTACTATTGGAATCCGATGTACGAATTTACTTTGAAGCCTAGAGGATTGTCATATTATCGAACAGAATACCTTACGAATCTTGATGGAACCCACCGCATTCTGTACGTTGAATTTTCTGAACAAAGTATATGGATATAGAAAATAAGTGGACCTCAAAAAAGTATACTTCGCTTAAAAAAGTACATCTTATAAATCGACTTGAATCACATCACTGAAGGTCTACTTTTTACGGAAAGCCAACAAATTCCGGTTGAGAATTTCAAATAAAAAATTCCCAAACGGCCCCAATCGGGAAATAGTGCGGCATTCACTTTAATTCCGATCTGGACTCCCTACATGCGGCTCCCCTAATAAAATCGCTATAGTGATGTGGTAGGATTTGGTCACTACCTAACGAATTTCTTTACTGGTACATGTATTTCCTCCCTTGACCCACAAAAGGTAGGAGCTCGATCCCACTGAGTGATCTACGTAATCCAAAACTTGAATAATCGCAACCATTGAGTGATCTGATCGAAACGCATTTTTGTCCGCGTAGCTGTAACTTGACTCGTCAATTCACAAGGAACAACTTGTTGAGATATCCTCCAGAGTGTGGAGCAGTCAGAGGGGTGGAGAGAGAGAGTAAGCAAACGGGATTTATGTTTTTATGAATCCACCGCAGATTAGCTGAAAGCTTGGGATTACTCTCTACCTGGGGCTAGGCGTTGTTTGCGGACGTAGCTGCCGCAAGTTCGTAAGCACAGTGTTGCGTGAATGGAGCGAATGGAAAATACGTTCGGTCCGAGTCGGCTAAGCTTTGGGTGTGTCGAGGTGTTCGTTGATGCGAAGAGAGACTCGCTGGGTCTCCGCATCCTAATATTAATATGTACTCTTGGTGAGAGTCTCTAGCCTTGGTGAGAGAAGAGACAATGGATGGAGATTGTGTTGAATGCAGTAATCAGAGAGCAGACTGGGAGTCCTCCATTCCCCAAGAGACTCGACTAGTTCTCACTGCTGTCCTACGTTGCCTTCTACATGTAATGTACTTCTCTTTCTAATGCCACGGTATCCTCGAGCGGAGGTCTCCTCCGTTGCTCTACTTCTCCGCCCCCTCTATAGCTCGATACAGCTCGTATATCCTTGATCAGTGAAGCCGATTCTCCAGGGAGATATCCCCATTGGATAGGTGCAAGTACAGATTGCACAGAGTCGGGTACAGGCGCAATCTTTGATATGTAGTTGCGTTGTGGATGGTTTCAACGACCTGACAGAACAAGACCAAAACACAAGCCTCTAGTCTTTCCTCTGGTTTCGCGTTTCCAACAATCAGGATTCGAATATACGTCCAGGTTGACGGTTGGTACGATAGATCTATCGAACCGTCAAGATTCCGAATCCAACTACGAATCAACATTACCAGCTCCTCCATGCTTCTCTACCTCATCCCGCTCCTATCTCCTGGACGATGATAATTCACTGTGCTTTTGGATTAGCTGGATGAGCGGTCATCCGTGCACATGGATGCTCTTATTCATCGTCACAATCTCCTGCATTCGGCTTGACTCAAGCTACCTAGATATATTCCATACCCGTTACCCTGAGTGCACAAAGTGTGTTACCAACCGCTGATGGGATGGCGACCGCACAGGGAATAGGATAATGGCTCTCAGGCCACACCTCGTTTGAGTACGGTATGTGCAAAAGCATCGCACGTAGTAACGAGTAAAATTCTTGATTGTCCACTATTATCTGGAGAATGAGATAGTCCGGTGGAATGGTCATCACTGCTAGAACGAAATCCCGTGGAGTATTCCTACCTTTCGTTTATTTTCTCGCGACGAGTGTAGACTGGACCGACTCCACTTGCTCGTATGTGTGCGTATGGAATTTGCCACGTTAAGGGGGGAAATACATGTTGATGACGAAAAAACAGGCAATTTTGATCATGTTTTTTTTAAAGGAATAAAACTTTTACATTTATGAACATTTAGGTACAATTCATTACATATTAGGTATGTGTATTAATTTTAAGAGATTTTCAAGAGATGGCGTAACTAGTACTATATCGTCTAGGGTCATATTGTTACTAATTTTATGTCAAAGCATCATCACGTGGCTTTATTTTTTAGTATGTGTTATTTTGCCGAAATGTAAGAGACAGTTTGCCGAAAAATCAAAGCTTCCATTTGAATGAAAGTGCTGCTGAAAGTCAACGAATGCTGTCGGAACCTTATGTTGATTATGCTTCATCAATTTCAACGTGTGAATACTGGTTTCGACGCTATGAAAAAGGTGATTTTGATACGGAAGATAAGGAACATCCAGGCCTGCCGAAAAAGTTTGAAGATGAGAAAGTGGAAGCTTTACTCGATGAAGACCGGAGTCAAACCCAAGAAGAACTTGCAGAATCAATAAATGTTCATGAACATCAAATGTTGCCAACAACGATTGATGCAATCGAACCGAGTATTGAAGCACGAACTAGGTGTGGCTGTGTCGGGGACACGGCTGTGTGTTGTTCGTGAATAAGTCTCCATTAACGGGTAATCTATTCTTTGAGAGCATCGTATTCGTATACCCAATTGGTTATCTCAAGGTGCTTATATATTTTATTTTTCTAACGGTATTATTATGTTGTATATATTGTTGTAGTCGTTCTTCAACACTAAGAAGTCCTTCAGATCTCGGTGTTTTATCAATTGTGATAGGAAATTGTCGCCGGGATCAGGAAATAAATGAAAAAAACATAATTTTCATTTGGTGGCTTCAACGAGCGCAGAAACCATAGACAGTCGCACACATTACACTTATGTCCGAAAGGATTGTCGACAAACCGAGTTGTAAAACGTGCACTAGCTGCTGCACAATGTGTCTTCGTAATCGGCGATCGCACACAATCGATGTCTATAATCTCCGGCGTAGATGCAGAAGCGATTACATCATCCACTTGCCTCAGCTCGGCCCCCCTTGCGGCAGATGTACTCGCACCGTCGTTGACGCGCTGGACCTTTTTGCGTTCTCGGCACCGCTTCACTCGATCATATGGGGTTTCACGGGTATCACTGGATTGCTTTTGAGACACTCTTTCCAACCGTATACGATTTTAGTATTTTGACTTGGCTTTTTGACGAGTATAGGCCGACATTGTGTTAAAACTTTTTTATTTTCACTTTCAAGTCATAATATTTTATCATAACCATGCCAAACAAATGTTTTTATATACGAAAACGATAGATCTTGGCAAGAGCGTTGAATGGCATGTAAACGAACGTCGTAGTTTCTCCGAGTCAAAAGTTATACTGCGGGGAAGTGATGAGACGCGGCAAAACGAACAGAAAACGCCAGCGTCTCACCTCCCCCGCGCGCGCGATACTTTCCTGTCCTCTGTTAACGTAACAAATTCCTTGATCCTTTGGTAATCAAGTGGTGTAATTGAATTTCGGATATAGACGATAAATTCGGAGCTGCAATGCCAAACTGTATCCCCCAAGTTTGTTATCTTCGGGTTTTCTAGATTGCACCCCACTATGGTTGTAAATTTAAAGACGTATTGACGTCAAAATGTAGTTTGAGAACAATGTGTTAAAAGTTTCGAGCTACGAAAACTCAACGATTTGATTCACTTACCAGCTAATCAGCGACTTTACCACCGTATTCTTGAAATATTTAACTAACATTTTGCGTAAAGATAAAATTCGATATTTCGATGCCGCTCCATGTATTCCCCCGCCCTTAAAATGCGCGTGAAGAACCCGGTGTCAAATGAAGCGAGGCAAATCCTCGAACATTCCTTACGCCCCGCGTTACGAATAAAATGTTCTCACGCGAGAAGTTGGCGAATTCGAGAATCCGTCCTTACTCGACTCCGGTATAATCCTTCCGTCTAATCCACGCAACGTAGATAAAAGCGAAGCGGAAATTCCGTGATGGTACACAGGATTGTTGGCCCCTCGATTTCTACAGCTGCTATATACGCCAACCGCAAATCTTCCGGTCCCACAAATGGAAGGTGCACCATTTCGGAGACGCTGGTGCTTTCGAAATCAGGAAAGCGAGCGATTACGAACTAGCGAACCATACGCCATGCGCGCGGTGTTACCCAAAATTAATTATCGCTGAACTCCGCGTTGAACCTTGGGCCGCGCCAGCCTCTCTCTCTCTCTCTCTCTCTCTCTCTCTTCCGTACGTAGGAATGTTCCGTCGAATTAATCAAGACTCAAGATTGTTAAAGCAGGGCCCGTGACGAGAGTCGCCTGGTCCCGAGACCCGGTCTCATTTCTCGACGAAGGCAAACGCGACGACGTAGACGACGACACCAACCAGCCGGTTATTATACTCCAAATGAATTTCCTTCCTTATCGTTGGACTTGACGTCCAATCCCTCTCGCTCTCACTCTCTCTCCTCGCTTTCTTCATGCTAATTAGACGATAGAGTGTTTCATTGAATTAATTAGAGACGAAAACGGGAGTCCGATTCCTTTTACCATCCTATCATCCCTTCCTCCTTCAATCAGCAACTGCACTTCTTCATTCCTCCAAAGGATTCCCTTATTAGATATCCTTCATGGCTGTAACTCACTACCAGTTGTACCTGGATCAACCGTCGTTCCGAGTGAGGGCAAGCATTGAAAGATGTGTCAGTGGCTGAATGACATTTACCTTGCTTTAGGAATGAACAAGATGATTCTTGGTACCATTTTGAACCGCCAAAAACGTTTGATCATTGAGGGGTTAAAACCACGATCTTACACACGGGTCTTGACAACTCTGATGCCTCGGCTGGTTATCTTGACGAACCTTGACGCTAGAGTAGCTGTAATCGAGGAATCTTCTATGCGAAAGACAACAATAGCCACGCATTTACTTTATAGCCTAACCTAAGAATCGAATTCTTCCACAAGTTATTTGTAAACTAATGATATCCATACGCAAATAGGAATACACTAGCAACTGATGCATCAAAACGACATCCCTCGAGCGACACGAAAACACCCTCAATACTTAAGTCACCCACACCATTGAAATTCTATCGAGTCGCAAGACCTGTATGTAAGACCGTGTGTTACAACTCCGAGTTTTCATCTGTTGGCAAGATCTGTCAAGTTCTGACCCTATTTACCAAATATATTCACACACTCTTTTCGAAGTTTCTCAGCAGGCAGGTTAATCAAGATTAGGAAAATATACTAGTGAAATATCTGCCATTAGTATGGTATGATGACATCAGGAAAGGCAGAGACTTCTCTGCCCGATGTGGGCAAGCAAGAAGTAGACGATACAAAGGCAATTGTTGATAAACTGTAAACAACAACGCAACTTTCTTCTAACGAACAGAAAGAGAATCAAGGTATAGCAACCCAGACTTGATACCCCTATCGCAACTTAGCTGACCTGTATCATGGCGATCCCTAACGGGTCATCATCCACCAAAGCGGGGATGAACGGACCTAAGAAAAAACAGCCAATATAACTGCCCGCTCAGCTTCGATAGACATAAGTTCGTCGTCTGATTGGTTGCTTTTTCCCAGCTCGGCTCATCTCCGCTTTTGTGGATGATGGCCCTTAGGCTAGCCACGTTTGAGCCTTCAGAAGTCTCCAACGCATTCGGGCTTGCCTGGCAGTTGGCCCGATGGATATCAAGTGTCACAGACGTTTGGTCCACCATCTCTGCATAGCGTAGGTCGTAATCCTGTTTTCCATGTCTTCACTCGTGTGATCTTGTATGATACTCGACTCCTTTGACATTTGGCGTAAAATTCTTGTGCTTTACACGAGCAAGCAATGATGACAGAGGAGAAGAAAGAGGACTGCTATAGTGTATGCGCGGGATTACGAGACTAGGGAATGGACATGAGATGGTTGTCGTTTCTCGCGAGAGAGAGAGAGCTGGCGCGGCAGCGTGATTTTATTGAAGCAATAAGAGTTATCACCCGGTGATAACTGGCCTCGTAACTTTTTCCCTCAATGAATACATCCCTTGGTAGGGGGCAAAGCTCTGTGTCCAGATACGATGCGAGCGACAGTGACGCTCTCTATGTACAATTCTTTTTGGACAAATACCAATACACGCTTTGTATATCCATAAGTACATGGTATCCCATTACAAAAAAAGCATTAAAGAGTTAGGCCAATCTAGAACAAGAAGAAATAGGCATATTTTGGGATTTTTTTTCAGTGCATTAATAAAGTATATCGAAATTCCGTGCACAGCTCTTTAGTATATTGCTCATGAACTATATAAAATAATTTTTTGGTAGTGACTGATTACAACATGGCGGCTGCACAGCATTTCTCCGTTGACGCCTTTTTTTTAAGGGTCCACGGGCGGAAACGTAGCTCATACCATTATTAACTAGAACAAAAAACTAAAAAAAAAATATAAGAAAAGCTAGAAAAGTATGTAGGAAAGGGCAGAGCCCCTTGCGGGGGTAGAGGCCTACGACCAGGTACACTAAACGTAGTTTTTAAATGTATATCCGGATAAATAAATAGACCGGATATATTAATGTTTTATTTGTAAAGATTCGATTAAGTTGGTTTCTTTGGATCGTTTGGGTTTTGGTTGTGTTTGTTTATTTGGGTTTGGGGGCCCAATTTTCCATGGGGCGAATTTTTCTGCGGATTGAATTTTCCGAGGAACGAATTTTCTGTGGGTTGAATTTTCTGAGGGTTGAATTTTCCAGTGGACGAATTTTCCGTGGATTGAATTTTCCAGGTCGATTTTTTCCAGATTCTGTTTGAGTATGCGTCTTGTGTGTAATTCGGGTACGGGCATTGTGTGTTGTTTAGGTATGAGTATAGTGTTAAAGATCAAACTCAAAGCTTCCCGCGGTAAAGTGCGTAAGTAGATGATATCGAAACTAATGGAGTTTAGCAAAATGTACTTATTGGAGCATTATTCCATTTTTCTCGATATTGATAACATAAAATATCAATCTTTTAATAGGCTACATCTTTTGTAAGAAATTTTTTTCTCTAAGATCAACATTTGTTAAAATAAAATAGAAAAACTTTTTAAAAAATCGGTTTTTGTAAGTTTTGATCTTGAAAATCAAATTTGCGTATAATAATTTTGTCGTATCTGGAGTAGTAGTAGGCGCGTTTTTCCTTGAGTGCTCGGATCAATCTCATCAATTGTGTTCGGTAGAAAGCCCCAGTAATGGTTTCGTTCTGTTTGAGCGACTCATAATACACGACACCAAGCTGATCTCACTAAATACACAACATGAGTTTTTTTTCCATGAATATTCGGCTTGGCTGTCGATGTTGAAGCATGGCCAGGTGGTCCACATGATTTCCTCTTCTTTGGGTTATCGTAGTGGATCCATTTTTCATCACCAGTGACTATACGATGCAAAAAACCCTTTCGCTTATGCCTGGCAAGCAGCATTTCACATGCGCAAAATCGGCGTTCAACGTTTCTCGGCTTCAGTTCATATGGAACCCAATTTGCTTGCTTTTGAATCATTCCCAACGATTTTAAACGATGTGAAATTGCTTGTTGAGTCACTTCTAATGTAAGTGCAAGTTCTTCTTGCATTTGGCACGAATCTCCTTCCAATAATGCTTCCAATTCCGCATCTTCGTACACTTTCGGTCTTCCGCTACGTTCTTTGTCTTCGACGTCAAATTCACCGTTCTTAAACTTTTGAAACCACTCACGACAACTTCTCTCACTTACAGCAGCCTCACCATATGCTTCTACAAGCAATCGATGCGCCTCAGCTGCAGATTTCTTCAAATTAAAGAAGTAAATCAAAAGTTCCCGCAAATGACGCTCATTCGGCTCAAAACTCGACATTTTCGCACGAAAAAAATTATGTGATGCTGATACAAAATCGCTAATATTTCAAGGTTATGGTCTTGCCAGATGTCCACCTTTACGGTATGACGTTTTACATCTGACAATTTCAAGCATAACCTCCTGGTGGGGCCATCTTTTGTCAAACGGCGGAGACTTATTTGTACTCCCAATAGTATAATAAAGGATGCACGGTAAAAACGCCGCTGTTATACCCACGTGCGTCACTTGTACATGTTTCAACACATGCGCGTGATGTTAATATTTGAAGACACATGAAACTGTTCGCGGGATGCGACAACCATTGCCAGTAGGAATGTCCCAGCAGCCGATTAGGTTGTTACAATTATGTTTTGGACACACGTGGCAAAAATCGTCATCACGAGGGCACGCGTGTGACTGAAATTGGAGTTTCACTTAGCGATTTGAGAAAGCTGTCAATGTCGTAACGCCGCAAGCATGCTCGCTGCGCACATTCTCGCCGCTCGAACTCGTTAGCCAAAGTGGAAAACAAGCAACGAAAACGTTCGTTGGAGTGCACAGAGCGTCGATGATCCGCGGGGCACACGAGAGGATTTGTTCAGCGCTTTAGGCCTTAACGAAACACGCGTCGCGTGACATTTCTACACACCCAAACACACATATGGAGGTTTGGGGTTACGCGCGCACGCGCTCATTGGCGTAGCCAGAGGGTGAGCACAGCCCCACTCCCCGAAAAAAAATCTATGCAAAACAATTGAAGTCAAATAATTGATTAATTTTGAGTCATTTTTTAAAATCTTTTTATGAAACTTTTATTTCATCATTTTATTTAAGCTTATTTTGATTCAAAACGCTTAAATTTTATTTAATCATTTTATAAAAATTTATTTAAATTTATTAAATGTTATTTAATCATTTTATAAAACTTGAAACATCGTCTTCGTCGTGATTTCGTAATTTGTATGAAAGGTAATTTTTTTCATGTGTTTTACTGACCATTATGTAAATTTCATTTAAAAAAAATTGATTGTAATTAAAACCAGTTTTGGTCAAGCCTCTCCTAGCCCCCACCCCCGTCCCTCTGAAAAAATACTGGCTACGCCAATGCTCGCGATTTTCGAACAGAGGAGATCGGCGCAAAAAAAGGCGACGATGATGACCCGTTGTTTCATTTTTAAGTCCGTCAAGAGAGCGACGGCTCGTTAGTCGTTGTGCAAGAGCAGTCAATCAAGTGTCCTGGGAGTCCTCTCGAACCTCTTTTGCCTCGTTCATACACGTTTTTCTATACACGAATGTACACGTGAACGCCGAGCATTACGCGCTCGATAAATCTGAACGGGATGAAGTCTCTTCGATGGCCTGAAGGCTTCGTACGCAAACGAGGGTCACTGCAGAGAGGACAATTTTTGAAAATCGTTTAAGTGGAAAAATACATGTAGTGGCATGAAAAAAACGAAGATTTTTTTTTACGTAATACGTTAGTTAAACGTTTTAAGAATAGGAAGGTGAAGTGAGTAATTCACCAGTAAGTCACTGAAATCATTGAGTTTTCGTAGGTTTGAAATCTTTAAATACATTTTTCACGAAATCACATTTTTTTAAGGCGTTAAACCGGCTTGGCACTCGTAAAAATACGTATCAAAATAAAGACGTTTTTTTTTTGGCGCCGTTATTAAATATATAATGAAATTTTTATTTTTTTACAAATACATTACAGTTTTTAAAAAAACAAAGTAAAAAAATTAAAAATGGCGGAGATATAAGTCGTCTAGTCGGACTCTTGTAAAAATCCTAGCCGATGATGGAATTTTTTTCTCGGTTACACTGACAGAAAAATTCTTTTGATATTAACTAGATGCGTCTAGTTGATGTAAAACAATTTGATTCAACTAGATTTTTTGTGAAATAAAATTTTTCCTATTGCATTCCATTGTTAAAATGATTTATTTTAAATTTATTTATTTATTGAAATCAAGATCTATTTAATGTCGTCTAATAACAAAATATTTTATTTATTCCTAATAAATCTGTGATTTGGTTTTATCTGGTAGTATAAGAAGAAAGAGACAAACGGAAAAACGGTAAACGATTCAGTCTCTCAAAAATCTCATGGCTTTGTTTTCATTTGAAGACTGTTGTAACGTTTTGCAGTTGAGGAAAAGGGAAAATTTATATACATAAATAGTGGCGCCTGTTAATAAAAGGCACGACAATACCTTTCTTTTTTCCAAATGACAGCCTTGTTAGTGAAAAAAAAGAAAAATAATTAAACTTTTTTTCACCGCACATTTATGTCATGAACTTATATTCTTTTAACGTATTCATGCGATATATCCTGGCTTATCTTTATTTATTTAATTCGAATCTAATCTTTATTTATTTGCTTTGAATATATTTGATATTTAAAAAGAATACCTTGGACAAGTAAAAAACAATATATTTGAAAAAAATAGTCATGAACGGTAAGCTGTTCTAATTATGCTGATAATTGCACCTAAAGTTTTATTAGTGTAAAACGTTTTGTTCGTTTCCAAAAAAAAGAATGATCAACATTGGCTATTTTTTCGTCATCTAGAACCCCCCTTAAAGTTCTTGATTACTTGACACATCAGTTTGACACTTCTGTGTAGTCTGTTCACCCAAATAAATATTTCAAGACCCAAACAAACGGACAACCGCTGCCAAAACCTTCCTGGAAGACCCCGCTATAACGTCGCCATTTTGCAATATTTTTTAAGACAAAAAATTCATTGGAACAGTTTAATTATTTAAGAAATAGTACCCAAAGTTTCATAAATGTGAAACGTTTTGTTTTTTTCCCAAAAAAAAAACACATAATAATGATCAAAAATTGCTTTTTTTGTCGTCTACGTGTATTTACTCCCTTAACTTCTAGCCCTCCATTCGCCTCATCTCTTCAATTTTTATCAAATTCGTTATATTTCGTTCGTGACGTCTTTAATTGGCATCGAAACCAGCGGGGGCGCTTTTGTTTCTGGATTAATCGGATAATTAACTCCGTGGCATTTTCAGCTAGGCCTCAGAAAGGGGAATGATGAATCACGAAGACCTCGACTGTAGGAATCGTAATGGTCGTTGGGGGGGGATGCTACCCCGCCGGCATTCACTTTGTTTTCCGTTCGCCCGATCACGTTTTAATCCTCTTTGTAAATTTGTGATTTATCGACGCGATTTTGGCTCCATCTTTCCGTGCTGGTGAATGGCGATCCTGTGTGAGCATTACGGCGTCTGCTGCTTCGCACGTTTAATTGGAAAGGCCAAAATCTGAAAAGGGATTACACGCGGCTGTTCGGGCGGAGAGGTGCACGGGGGATGGAAAAAGCGTTAAGAGGATTGCGAGATGCGGACAGAATCCAAAGCCGACGACACTGCACAGCGATCTGTTTTTATTTCTCTTTATCACATGAATGGGAAAAATAAACAAACGAAAAATTCGCCATTAAACTGAGCAGCGGAATTTTTAGTTAGACCATATTTTTGGTTGACCCAAAGGAATACTCAGATGGGGATGGGCCTAGAATGGAAAAGGCTCCATTGAAGATAGACCTGGTCTATCTTCAATGGAGCCCACGGTTACGAATAACAAAGTGAGGTTATGTGACTACCCGTACTATCATCAAGCGAATGACTCATGGCTGACTAGCCAACTTGAGTTTCAGACGGCATTGCGAATGAACAAATCTCTCAAGTGGGTAGCTCGCCATGACTTAACCAACACTAGCTAACTGCGGCTATGCACCCCTTGACTAGTCATTGCCTAGCCGAACGTGATTAAAGATGTCGCTGCCTTACGATAAAAATACCACCTAATGACTAAATCGTAATTGGCTAGTTAATGATCGTCACATATGACAAAGTGAGGTTATGTGACTGCAAGTAGTTCTATCGAGCGATTGGCTCATAGCTGGCTAAGCAATTTGAGTTACAGATGACGTTGGGAATGAATTTAAAAAAATCTCAAGTGGGTATCTCGCGATGACCTAGTTAACATCAGCCAACTGCGGCTATGTTCTCTTTGATTAGCCTCTACCCAGTCGATCGTGATCAGTTTATACAGGGTGGACCATTTAACGTGACCACCCCAAATATCTCCGTTGCGTTTAGAGTGACGAAAAAATTGTCAGGAGGTAATTTGATTGATTTCGAAGGGCTGATACAGTGGTGAAAAATTTATTTTTGTCAAGGTCATAGTTTTTGCGTTCTCAACGTCATCAATGGTTTTTCAAATGGGAACATGTTTTTTTTTTTTAATAAGACGTAGCTGATATTCAGACCAATCCAATGACCTACGATATCATGACCTTAAAATGATTGTTCACCAAAATACACGTGTAAAAACCGGAAATCGTGATGGTATTAACAATAAGAATATCCGAATAATGTAATTGAATTTTTTGTGCAGAAAATTTATTGTAACAAATGTTCGAAGTGATGGCCATTAACCTCGACACATTTTTGAAGACGTCGGATGAATGATTCTCTTGACCTTCGAATAGTTCCTGGTGTGATAGCGGCGCAGGTTATCCAACGGATACAATAATGACAATAGTCGGAGATGTTTCTCATGTTTGTAAATACTGGCATTGTAACATAGTAGAGTGAAGTAGTTCACCATCTACCAATATTAACTGTAAGTAGTAATGTAATAAAAACTATAGTAGAGTGAAGAATGTTTACCATCTACCATTATTAGAATCAGTAGACAAGTGTATCCATCCAAAGTAACATGTAATAACCGTATCGAAAATGGTATTGTACAGTCAAGCGAACATGCGAGAATGAATTACAAGAGCCTACGCCGCTGTCACACCAGAAACTATTCGAAGGTCAAGAGAATCATTCATCCGACGTCTTCAAAAATGTGTCGAGGTTAATGGCCATCACTTCGAACATTTGTTACAATAAATTTTCGGCACAAAAAATTCAATTACATTATTTGGATATTCTTATTGCCAATACCATCACGATTTCCCGTTTTCACACGTGTATTTTCGTGAAAAATTATTTCAAGGTCATGATATCATAGGTCGTTGGATTCGGCTGAATATCAGCTACAACGTCTTAATAAAAAAAAAAACATGTTCCCATTTGAAAAACCATTGATGACCTTGAGAACACAAAAACTATGACCTTGACAAAAATGAATTTTTCACCACTGTATCAGCCCTTCGAAATCAATCAAATAACCTCCGGACATTTTTTTCGTCACTCTATAGGCAACGGAAATATTTGGGGTGGTCACGTTAAATGGTCCACCCTGTATAATGTTTATATCGTTATTAGGAGTTTACATAATGGATAGCATTCGTTGCAATAACATTGTGCTCATTAATTCGTCGCTAGTCAGATAAAATGATTAGATAAATACAATTTGAGGTTATTAAATTATATACGAATATAGCTTTAAAAAAAAGTAATCAATCCGATAATGTTATTTAAATTTGTTAATGCACCTGAGTAAATCCCAATCCAAGCAGATGAGTAAAATCTGACTCTTTTCTGTTTTCTCTTCGTTCCAGGTGAGTGAATTACGAATCGGATGTCATACCCTTTCTTGATAACGTCTAAAATGAGAGATGTCCACCTTTAACGGACCTATCCATTGAACGGTGAGTTTGGTCTTGTTTGGGTTATCGGTGAGTATTTGAGGCGCCAGGAAAACTGTAGTCTGACGGAATTCGTTAAATCGAACGTGCAATTAAAGAAGTTGCTCAGCTATCGCCTAACATTAAGGGGCCAGTCCACTTTGAAAATTAAAAAAAATCGATTTTTTTTTACTGTTTTCGAAAGTACATACATTCAGAAATATTGTGTCAAAATTTTATGAATATCCGAGCTCTCTTAGTATTTTTTTTTACCTGAACGTCAGGACCTCATTTCGTCTACCTGAGCGTATAGCGCGCTCGGCCGACCCATCGGCCACAAACATCCTCCTGCTCTTTCTGAGGAAGTACAGGAAGTTTTAAAACCTATTTACGAGGATCTCACCAAAACAGAACTGCTCGAAAGGTGTTTAGGTGGCCATACGCAAAACAATAATGAAAGTTTTAACAACTGCGTATGGAATATGGCACCTAAACACATGTTCAACGGCAAAAAAATCGTAGACATTGCCTGCAAAGTTTCCGCGTGTGTCTTTAATGAAGGATATCGTTCAGTGCTTAAAATAATGGAAATAATGGGCGTCAAACTCGACCCGATCGCCATCGGATTCGCCGACAATCGCGATGACGAGCGTGTTCGCTCTGCAAACCGCCGCAGTTCTGAGTGCTCAAAAGAGACCAGAACCAAACGAAAGCAAGCAAGACTTGAAGAAATCGACGATGAAGAGCAATCAGAAGGTATTTTGTACGGTGCAGGAATTGCCGATTGAGTTTAGGTAAGAGTTTTTCATAGTATGAACTTCAAACGCGTTTTTCTCGAAACAACGTTTTCAAAATCTAGCTCCATCGTATCTCTAAAACTAATAAACCGATTCTCTTGAAATTTGAACCACATATTGTAAACATGATTCGCAACAAGATGACCCTCGATGGTTTTAAAATTTTGATTTTTACTCTTTTTTTTGCGAAAAACTGCGAAAAAAACGCTTTTTTTTACTTTTTTCGTTTTTCATCTGCCATTTTTTTATTTTTGATAAAACTTTATATCCGTGGGTCATTTTGTAGCTGGTGTCATACTGAATCTAATGGACTTTGATTTTTTGGTTTCAGACAAGCCGTTGCCGAGTTGTGATGGAGCTACCTAGCCCACCTATTTTTGAGGCGTTACGTTAAACTATAGTTTTTGCACTTAAAAATGAATAAAAATGAATTAAATTTTTTTTTAAATGTATTTCCAGACTTTATTTATCAAGCCCAACAACTTTTATATTCATGTCTTTTATAAAATCCTCAAAAAAAAATCGCGAAAATAGCCTTTTTTTCGTGGCTCCAAAGTGGACTGGCCCCTTAAGAATTAGCTGCAAATGTATTGAGGATATTTGCGAATAAGTGATACGACTGCGTGAAAAATGTCTGGCCGTAAAATTTAAATACCTAATGTGTATCAGGTCCGAAATGGTTGATTGGCTCACCTCTCCAACATCCCCAAAGCCCAAGAGCGTAGTTTTCCGTCCAACCTCCGAAATATCGGTGTTCGGGAGCTCTCTCAGCCAAATATTTACCGTAGGATTTCAGTTTAGTCGATATCAAGTTCTCGCTCGCTTGCTATTCCTCCATCGCCGCCTATTTCGGTAGAGCCTTATATTGATAAAACTTTGGCGCTATGTTGGACGCGAAGGGAACTCCACTCCACTTCGCCAACCGCCTTGTGTTCGATTGGCTCGAAGACGAATTTCGTTTCGTGCATTTTGCGTAGCACGTTTGAATTATACGTGGCGGAAATTGAGTTAGGGCTTTGCTCGCGGGCCCACATTTGTTTTGCCTGCGAGGGCCTGGCTGGGAAGACTCTATAGACCCTTCAGATCGTTCTCGTGCAAATACCACTCTGGACAACCTCAATAAAAATTTATGAGCGAGAATAACTGTAATGTCTAAGCGTGCACGGAATATTAAGATTCCCACTTGAAATATGTCGTGATAGGCTGTCAGGAATGGTGTTAAAGCGGATTGGCTGTTCTACTTACTCGTGCGGTAACTGAGTTCAGCCTTTGATCATGAAAAAATGTTTAGTTCAGGCTTTGACGTGAAAAAATGAAAAATTTAGCTGTTTAAAATTGTATACCATTGATCAGCTATGCCAGGACCATAGAGCTGTCCTTCTATGTTCAAATACGCATCCTCATTTTTTTTTTCCTGGTTGATTTTATGCTGGTGCGTGCTTCTTTTGCCGCATCTGTCAAAGACAGCTCACCGTCTTTTATCCGTCTAGAATCAGTTTCAAGACAAAAATTGTAAGCGGATGCCAATCTCCAAGACTCTCATAATTCGTAGGATATCAGTCAGACCGTCGTTAATATTGCACACAGCAACACCAGTTGCTACATTTAATACTTTTTCGCCACTTGAGTGGGCCTGTGGAGCTAAGCTCCAAACAGTGCCATTGAAACTTTCGTTGCTGTTTTGCGTGTAGCCTCCCAAGCAACGATTTAGTCACTCATTGTAACTTAGAACAAGTCTAAGGCTACAAATAAATGGTAAATCAAAATTTACATCAAGTCTTGTTGCCAGCCGCTGCCATCGGGCAGTGGCTGGCCCGTGTGCGGACTTTTTTTTACAGGTGCTAAACTTTTTTCCCTTATTCTAGATGGTTCAAAGCATCTCAATAAAGCCGAACAAAGCTCAATAAAGCCTGAACAGAGCCAATAAAAAAAATCCATTTTTTGAAAATTCTACAGTGGTGTTACCCCTCAAAGGGAAGTACCTGAGTAAACGGCGAGAAAAACAGGTAAACTTCGGGAATTTTTATCTCAAAAATTAATGTTTCGATTGGATCCGAGTTTTTTTTTTATTGGAAAATATGTACATTGAGGTATGTTTAGGAATTTTTTAAAATAAATTCGTTGACTGGAAGCGCCGTTGTTGTGGTTAGCGTCAGACGTGTTGTTCGTTGACATGGCTTGTGGTGCCAAGGATTCCGGGCAGTCGGTTAATCTGAAACATGAAAACGCAACGGATTCTTGAAATATAATACACAAAGGAGTTCGCCTCGTAGGATTTTTTTGAAATTTTCATTTTTGACGGAATTGCGACCGTTTTAAGGGGAGATACCTGAGTAAACGGCGAGAAAAACAGGTAAACTTCGGGAATTTTTATCTCAAAAACTAATGTTTTGATTGGATCCGGGTTTTTTTTATTGGAAAATATGTACATTGAGGTATGTTTAGGAATTTTTCAAAATAAATTCGTTGACTGGAAGCGCCGTTGTTGTGGTCAGCGTCAGACGTGTTGTTCGTTGACATGGCTTGTGGTGCCAACGATTGTGGGCAGTCGGTTGATCTGAAACATGAAAACGCAATGGATTCTTGAAATATAATATACAAAGGAGTTCGCCTCGTAGGAGTTTTTTGAAATTTTCATTTGTGACGGAATTGCGACCGTTTTAATTTAACATTTGTTTTTCGTTCGCAATTTCCGACGATTGGTTGCATAAAAACGCAATGGTTCAATCTAATGAAAATCCCCTACGTGGCAAACGAGAAAAAACTATCGAAGAATATTGTATCCAAATTTGGACAAAATCGGACAAGCCCTTTTCGAGATACATCTGGCACCGACTTTGAAAACTATGTTTCGAGATAATCGCGTTTGAAAAGTGGGCAAAGAAATGACGCGCTCGGCCGTTGGGCCGCTGTACGATCTTTCGGTAAATTCTCCGTATAATTTTGGCGATTGCGGAATTCCAACATGAAATGTTCACACAATATTCTTCGTACTTCAAACATAAAAAAAATGAAGTTAAAATCGATTATTCAAAGAGTGTACTTCAATGCTGTTTCGAAGTTTGTCAGAAAAATTACTCGCAGGATAGAGATATTTTTTACCTTACCGTTAATCAGCAATCCCAGGGCCCCGGAGTTATCCTATCCTTGTATACCTGCTCGCTATAACAAAAGGCCCCAGCACGACAGCTGCAGACCCAACCGACCGCGCGCTCGACGTTCTGCCGCCTTTCGCAGAATAACCCACAACTTCTTCAACATTGCGAATTTCTACGTGAAATTTATACACAATATTCTTTGAACTACGAACTACAAGAAAAAAAATCGATTTTTTGAAAAATTTACTCGGGTACCTCCCCTTAAGGCCCTAGTCTGGAAGCCTCACTAGGGCCATCAGTAGCCGGTCACACTTTGCTACCGAGGGTCATTGAAGGCAAAATAATCGGGACCTTTAAAATTGCCTCAACGGTGCCTCAGAAAAATTGTTGCAGCCATATGCGTACGTGCGTGTGTGTGTGCACTGTGAAAAAGAAATGTGTTATTTCAAGACATTTGAGGATTAGAATTCTGTCGCATATTTTGACACGTTTGATTTCTCGTTCTTCTAATGAACGAACTGCATGCGTGTTGGTTCAAGGCATCACAGCTCGTATACTAAACGCATAGTTTAATTATTATATTTAATCTATCTCGATAATGATTATGCCATAAATCTTTTAGTCAAGCAATTTATACTGATTTTCTGCTATAATAGCAAAGTCTTGTATTATTGGGAAAATAGCTACTAGGGAATCTACAACTACACCCTTAACGGGTTACATCTAGTTCGCGGCCGGAAAAAGAGGTGTTTTCGTGAATTTTTTTTTTTTGGGAAATGGGTGCGGGTTTTTATTTTTTTTCATAGTAAAGAATATCATTTCAAGTATCTTTGACAATTTTTTTATTGGGAAATATTTATAAACGACCGAGATACAGTAAATTGCACAGACCGATGTGCAAAAAAGGACCTTCGCGGTGACCACTCCTGCTCGGGAACAAATCATCTGAAATCAAAAAACCAAATGAATTTAGTTTTTGTACCGTATTAGTCTTTAATCGAAGGATTCAATAAAATAATGATTTTTGAAAAAAATGGTTGCCAATCGAAAGTGATCGTCGAAATTTCGGTGAAAAAAACACTCTATTTATCTTGATATAAAAAAAAGTATACATTGAAAAAAAAATCCTTCGATTAAGGACTGCCTTTTGATATACAAAAAATGTCTGTGAAATTTGAAGCAAATCGGTTTAGTTGTTGTTGAGATATTTCGGTCACCGATTCTGAAAAAATCATTCCGAGAAAAACGCGTTTAAAGTTTTACGTCAGGTATATGCGTAGATAAAATACCTACCAGTAAACGCTCATAACTCCCCAATTTTCAACGGACCGACTTGAAATTTTCAGAGAATATTTTTGAAAGGTTATATTATAAGAATCCGTCGAAAACGAAAAATCGATATTTTTTCAAAAATTCCAACTAGGTGTAACCCCTTAAAGGCCCTTACTTGGTGTTCGTACTTAGACCATAGTTTTAGTCAACCTACCCACTCTACCATTCCCTAATAGGGACCCGGTCCGGCTTTTTTACTGAAAACCCTTCTATGGAATTCACAAACAATCCCTTGAAGGTCCCGAATTGTATTAGGGATACCCTGCCAATTTTCCGCACGGGTACATTGATCTTGGAAACAAAATGCGTTTAATTTACATCAATCGTTGCTCAGAAGAAAAACCCTCCGAATTTCGACATTTTTTTCGTGCCTCTGGGTAGATCTAGCCCCTTCAGGCCTTAGGCCACTCTAAATGCCAAAAAGGGCATATTTTGTGATTTTTTTCAGCGAAACTATAAAATAAATCGGCATTACAAAATAGGGGTTTTATTATACACGTAATTGACAATACAAAATTATTTTTTCACAGCGATACATGTCAAAATGGCGACTCTGCAGCATTTTTCCAATGACGCCTTCATTTCTGGAAGGTCAACGGCCGGACCAACAGCTCCTATAATTTTTGAGTTATGATGAGACACTAAAGTTTTTTCGATTATATATAAGAATAACTATAGAAGTAGGTAGGATTTTTTTGATATATTGTTTCTTGTCAAAATGGCGCATTTCTAAAACAAAAAGTATAAAATGCCATGAGAAAATCGTCAGAAAATTGTTTATAAAAAAGGTACTATGCAGTATAATAAAAAAATCCTACGTAGTGCCTCAGAAAATGTAATTCTAAATATACAGTTAAAATTTCAAGTGAATCGGTTGAAATTTGTTTGAGTTATGAGTCCGGCCGACTTGAAAAATGTAGTTTTGAGATAAACGCGTTTAAAGTTAGTAGAAAGTCACGACATGAATCGAGAGAGGTTGGGCTAGAATTCGAAAATTGAGTACTTAGAGATTTTTCACACCCATAATCATTTGGAATATAATGTTATAGGTACTAAGATACATCTTAACAAAAAAATCGATTTTTGGAAAATCCTCGAGTGCCCTAAGGCCTTAACAACAATTTACAAAAAAAAAAGAAGTATTTTCATTGCACTCCAACGATGCAAACTTCAACATCGATCCATCCCAATTTCTCGTGAAAAATCCAACATTTGGATGAATGCAGTCAAGCTACGAACACGTGTACATTTCTCTCGGCTATTACGATTTTTCTGTTTGACCAAGCGTACCCCTGTTTGCCGATGAAATTGTGTTAAAAGCAGACACTTTTGTGTCCCGAGACACCGCATTTTCCACCCCCCCCCCCCCTCCCGCCCCCGCCTCTGCTCGCATTGTCGTCGTCCGATCTCTCTTCTTTTTGCCTTCATACCTTCTCGTTGTAAAGATCTCGGTAAGGTACACGCTCACTTCGGTATCTCACGTGCAACCGTAGACTCTGCGTTAGGGTAGAAATTATAGTCCAATATTTGCATTGAACCATTTTTCACGGCAAGGAACATGGGGGAAAGCTCCGTAGCGCCGTGAGAGGGCTCGCGGTGTGAACGCGATTTCTCACCGCCAAGTGGATTGTGGAAAATTCCAATTTAAATATACGTATGTATACGTGCGCGAGGGGAAAAAAAAGTAACTAATAAATAAAACGAACGGCGACTGCGGGGAATCGAAAGAAAGAAAGAAAAAAAAGAAGAAATTTTACGGAGATTACGAAGCGGTCAAAATCCTTTCTTCCCCACGTATAAACGTGGAAATATTTTTTATTACCCCATTTGCAGCGACTGTACGTAAGTCTCCTCAGTGCACTTCTACAAAAGCCAAGTTGTGTATTCGAATAAAAATGGAATATCTTTTCGACGCGACGATCCATTGTTTTTACGGAATTCGATGGTGATCCATTCAAATCGAATTTAAGGGGTTACGTGGGTTTCGAAGCAAAAAAAAAACATATTTTCTGTATTTTTTTTAAATATAATATATAAACTATTTTATTCAAAATGTTAAGCACATAAAAGAGCAACATTTCAACAATATTTAAAAAAAATTTCATCCAAAGACTTGGGAAATTCAGCCGGTGGGACCTGGTTTCCGGAGACCCTCAAAAAAAAGTGTCCTCGTGGTGGTGAGGATAACTCATGATAGCTTCATCTGAAATTAAAAAACCAATTTTTTTCTGTTAGTAGATAAGTATAGCTTGTGATTGAACGAAGGATTTGTAAAAAAAATTGAAATTTGAATTTTTGGCAGAGTGGTATGCAAAATAGTTTAATTTTTGGTATAATTTATATTACGTATAGCCTTGTAAAATTAGTTTTAATTTGAAAAAACCTTCGGTTAATCACTAGTCAATGCTATTTTGAAGAAGTGTGTAAAATTTCAATAAGATCGTTGCATTAGTTTTTAAGAAATCGTGTCCACCGACTTCAAAAATAGTGTTTTGAGAAAAATGCGTATACCTGCGTCGCTCCCGGCCGGTCTTTCCCAACGAGGGGAATTCCCAAAGGCTCTCCCTCCTAGACTTTTGCTCCGATTGAATTAAAACTTTGAGAGTACTATTAGATAATAAAATTTAAAAGAAATGGACTTTTTTGTAATTTTCAAACCCCCGTAACCCCTTAAACACTTGAGGAGTTTCGATACCGTTCCTTCAGCTGCAAAAGTCGGGCATGAAAATACAATAGGTTTTCGGCAAATTGCCAACTTGTTGCGAATATAAAGAAATATTAATTGGACAATTTCGAATTCGTAATATTGTTGAAAAATATTTCCAAGCCGGGGAAATGATATTAGTATCATGTTTTGCAATTAATTATAAATATTTTGTAATTTTATGCAAGAAAAAATAAGCCATAGATTTGGCGACAGCAGCATTCTCTGCCATTGGCACGACTGTCTATCGCTAAAGGATCGTTGGCTTCAGGTTATTTACTTGGTGAAAAACGTTCAGCGTCCATGGAAACCCTGTTACGGCATGCCCTATCTGTGCTGGATGTCCACCGGATCAGTGCAACCCCTGTACGGGAGTAAGAGGCAATATGATCGGGCCGAAGTTAGGTAGCCTTCTTACTCATGTATGACGGTTCCATTGATCCGGTGCCCGACTAGATATCTCGATCCGGCAGCCTGAGCCCTGATCAGGCCGCTACCAGGCTGCGGTCTGGAATGCCTTAAGGCGGACAACCACTCTAGGAGACCGAAAGTTAGATCATTTTTTCTATTTTTTTTTATGATGCCAGGCTCATATAATAAGTCTTCAGCTTTTTAATAAATTTGATTTTCTTCCATTAATTCATCTCCTTCCTGCTTCTCGACTTTTCGATCGTTGTAAATATTGCGCCTTAAGATCTCCATACCCAAAGCTTCGAAATCAAGTCAGTTACTCAAGGAAATTGAGCCTAGTATATTTTGTCCCGAGCTCCCCATTGCCCACGAGACAATTGGTAAAATCGTTTTTTTTTGGGGGGTTTCACCGCAATAAATAAAATGCGATGGACGATCTTTTTCCCTCTTCATTTTTTTTTATTATCCTTTCGAACGGTAAGTCGGATAACAGAGTCGGGGAAGATCCGCTTCCGGTGGACGACGATAGCGTATATTGTTGTATATAAATTTCTGGGGGTGAGCGGTTAGTCTCTCGTATCTTCGTCGAGCAGGGTTGCGGTACGAAATATTTTCAAGCCAATCTCTCGGTACAGCGCAGGAATCCCAGGGGAGCCAGACCAAATCCGAGGACCATTTTCTTTCGAATCGTTCCCGATCACGCCGAGAAGCCTGTCTATATCCATCCGGCTTCGAGCACTCACGAGTCCAGTGGGCCAACTGTGGAAAGCCGTATAGCGAACGGGATTTCGAAGTCGGAACATCCCTCTCTCTCTCTCTGTACGAATAACGATAATGGTTTTCTACTGAGAGAGTATGTCGATAGGAAGGTGAATGGCGATGCGGTAGAACAGTTGAACGAAAAGATGCGGAGGCCACGGAGAAGCGAAGTATGCGAAGGATAACGAAAAGAACGTGCAGCAATCCACGGGTAAAAATAGGGGTGGCACGGGTAAAAATAGGGGTAGCACGGGTAACCCCTAGCACGGGTAAAAATAGGGGTGGCTTTACAGGAAGGGTGCAAAAAGAGTCGAGCGTTACACCGATGGACATGCTGAAGAATTGTTTTTTTTTCAGTGATCGATACTCTACTGCAAGTTCAATCTAAATTTCGTTTACTTCCACTAGATCGGTTTACAGGAACATAAAAACAGTGTAGATTGGATTAACCGACAACGCATGCGGAAATTCAGTTAGAACTTTGATGGGACTCATGCTAATTTTTCCTAACTTCACGAATAGAAATTTTGATACGGCAGACTGATCCGGCCGCTATCAAGCTGCGGCCCGGAATATCGTAGTCACAGTATGTCTGAACATCCCGTGCAGAAATTTGATACAGTTCGATTCGTGCTAGGATCCTGGTTTCTCAATCGGGATCCAGTCGGATATCTGATCGGATCCGGGAGCCAAATGTAATGCTCGGAAATCGGATTCCAGTTAGGACCCTAATCCGGAATTATTGAGGACGCTAATCAAAATCCAAATGGAAACTTTGCATAGAATCGAGGCTAGAATCCTGAACTTCTAGAACAAGTTTTAGTTCGACATCGAATCGGATCCTAGGGATGGATGTACCAGGTATGTAAATATGAAACTGGAATTTTTGTATAGAAAATACAGGTTTATTGTATGAATATGATGAAAAATATTTTATTCGAAGTATTGTCCATTGCTAGCTAAACATTTTTTCCACCTGTCTGGCAATTTGTGGATGCCACGCCAAAAAAACTGTTGCTCTTTTGAGGCAAACCAGTCATCGAGACATTTTCGTAGATTTTCGTAAGAAGTGAAGCGCTGCTCAGCAAGTACGTGTCCCTTCGATGCAAATAAGTGGTAATCAGACGGAGCCAAGTCTGGTGAGTAAGCCGCATGCGAAATTATTTCCCAACTAAACGCCTCAATCGTTTCCTTGACCAATTTTGCAGTGTGTGATGGTGCATTATCATGAAGCAAAATCACTTTGTGTTGCCTTTTTTGATATTCTTGTCGATGTTCACGCAAAGCTTGATTCAAATCGATCATTTGTTGTCGGTAGCGTTCAGTATTAACAGTTTCGCCAGGTTTCAGCATCCAACAATAATTGCAATTCGCTGTCTTTAAACTTTTTCGGTGGCCTCCCACGTTCTTCGTTTCTCAAGTCAAAATTGCCACTTTTGAATTTTTTAAACCACTCAAAGCACTGTCATTTACCAAGAGCATGCTCACCATAAGCTTCGACAAGCATTCGATGCGATTCTGCAGCAGTCTTCTTCAAATGGTAACAGAAAATTAATGCTTTCCGCAAATCTTAATTTCCAGGCACAAAATTGGACATGTTCAACGCTATAACAAACTATGTTGGGGTATGAAACTTGTATTGTTGTGAGTTAAAAATCTTTGTCAGATGTCAACAAAGCAAATGGCGCCAATGATGCAACTTGACAGTAACTACGTTGTCAGCTAGGGCCATGTATGGCCAAATTCCGGTTTCATATTTACAGACCTGGTAAACATCACCAGGACATACCGATCCGTATCAGCTGGAGACGCTGGACGTTTTCTGAAATCATTTATTCAAGGATCTGAAAAGGTTTAGGTAAAAATTGGTGCTACAATATAATTGTCAAAACTTATATATTTCGAACAGAATTTCGAACAAAATTCTTTATATTTAATAAAAAATATCCAATAAACAATATATAAACCTTGAAAGACTTATATTTCCTGCAGAAAAGTGTTATAGGTTATTTATTCGAAGTAATTATATAAAAATTGAATGGAGATCGTTCGAACTAAGAAAATATGCATTTAATTTTTTAAGAAAAATGTATTTAATACGTATTTCAAATTCTTGCCACCACGTCCTCGCCTTGTGCAAGGTAGTGGATGCCATCTGGATTCCGATGAGGATACCCCTTCTAGAGAATCCGTATCATATCCCGATCGGGATCCGGTCGGAACTTAGGTATCCCTATGAAATTTCTGCACGGGGAGTACGAAGGCACCCTGATCAGGCCGAAATAAAGTAGCCTTCTTACTCCCGTACTACGGTTCCATTGATCCGGTGGACATACGACACCGATCAGGCGTGCCTTACTGAAAACCTTAGGGTAATAGAGGGAGAGGGAGAGGGGTGGAGGGGGCAAGAGGGAGAGTGGGGCGAGAGAGGGGAGAGAGAGGGAGAGAGGGAGAAAGAGGGAGAGAGGGAGGGGGAGGGAGAGAGAGAGGGGGAGAGAGGGGGAGAGGGGCGGACGGGGCGAGAGGGAGAGAGAGGGAGAGTGGGGGGAGAGAGGGGGGCGAGAGGGAGGGAGAGAGAGAGAGAGAGAGAGAGAGAGAGAGAGAGAGAGAGAGAGAGAGAGAGAGAGAGAGAGAGAGAGAGAGAGAGAGAGAGAGAGAGAGAGAGAGAGAGAGAGAGAGAGAGAGAGAGAGAGAGAGAGAGAGAGAGAGAGAGAGAGAGAGAGCGAGAGCGAGAGCGAGAGCGAGAGCGAGAGCGAGAGCGAGAGCGAGAGCGAGAGCGAGAGCGAGAGCGAGAGCGAGAGCGAGAGCGAGAGCGCGAGAGCGAGAGCGAGAGCGAGAGCGAGAGCGAGAGCGAGAGCGAGAGCGAGAGCGAGAGCGAGAGCGAGAGCGAGAGCGAGAGCGAGAGCGAGAGCGAGAGCGAGAGCGAGAGCGAGAGCGAGAGAGAGAGAGAGCGAGAGAGAGAGAGAGAGAGAGAGAGAGAGAGCGGCAGAAAGGTTGGTGCATTATTGATCCCAGTGTGTGCGGACTGGGCAAAAAGAGGAGAGCCTCCGGCTAGGCTCCAGAAAGAGAGGGACTGATAAAATCCCGGACCAGCGCCACGGCTCCAGACGAAAGAGAGAGAAGGAGAGGGAGACAGTGAGACAAAGAGAGAGAGAGAGAGAGGGGGGGGAGGGGGCGAGGGAGAGGGAGAGGGCGAGGGAGAGGGAGAGGGAGAGGGAGAGGGCGAGGGAGAGGGAGAGGGAGAGGGAGAGGGAGAGGGAGACGGAGACGGAGAGGGAGAGGGAGAGGGAGAGGGAGAGGGAGAGGGAGAGAGAGAGAGAGAGAGAGAGAGAGAGAGAGAGAGAGAGAGAGAGAGAGAGAAGAGCAAGACGACAGATGTGCCGAGACCACCAGGGCAGACGTGTTAGAAATGCGCGTCGACCCCTCTTACCAGACTACCTACAATTCCAATGAGCCTTCTGGCCTTCGCAAACTTAAGATCCTGCTCCTACAGCCGGCGCAACCGGCAAAGCAGCTTTTCTCTTCTCGCTACTGAATTCATGCGATCTACGAATCAATCACCCCCCTTGCTTCGCCAAAGCCTCACTATCAATTCGCAGCCTTTGAAATATTGATCGCTCTTGCCCCCCTCCCCCAAAGCTCAAGGAGGGGGGTCTCCCTGAGCCATTGCTGTTTTCAGGTAGCCGCTGGGAACCTTTATGATGCGATTCGGTGCAATATTTATCTATATTTACCAAATTTCGCCAAAATAAAAAAAATATCTCAAAAAACAGGAGCAAGATGATCCGGGGGATCATTTTGTCATTACCCTTGGGATCATCTTGGACACTGGGAGACTGGGGTGTCCAAGATGATCCTTGTGTAAGGTTTAAAAAAGTAAATCTTTTTGTTGAAACCCAAATAAATCAAATATTTCGAATATGCCAATCGTAAGATAGATAAATATGGCAGTAGTAAACGCTTTCAAATATTAATTATGTTGAATATCTTTGAAATTACGAGCATTTTCCCTTAAGGCCTTAGGCCACTCTAGAGGCAAAAAGGGGCATATTTTGTGATTTTTTTTCAGCGAAACCATAAAATAAATCCGAATTAGAAAATAGGGGTTGTATTATACACGTAATTGACTATACAAAATGATTTTCTCACAGCGATACATGTCAAAATGGCGACTGAGCAGCATTTTTTCCGATGACGCCATTATTTCTGGAAGGTCAACGGCTGGACCAACAGCTCCTATAATTTTTCAGTTATGATGAGACACTAAAGTTTTTTCGATTATATATAAGAATAGCTATAGAAGTACGTAGGATTTTTTTTTCATATATTGTTTTTTGTCAAAATGGCGCATTTCTAAAACAAAAAGTATAAAATGCCATGAGAAAATCGTCGGAAAATTGTTTATAAAAAAAGGAACTATGCAATATAAAAAAATGCTACGTAGTGCCTCAGAAAATGTAATTCTAAATATACAGTCAACATTTCAAGAGAATCGGTTGAAATTTGTTTGAGTTATGAGTCCGGCCGACTTGAAAAAATGTAGTTTTGAGATATACGCGTTTATGGTAAAGTTAGTAGAAAGTCACGACACGAATCAAGAGGGGTTGCGCTAGAATTCGAAAATTGAGTACTTAGAGATTTTTCACACCCATAATCTTTTGGAATATAATGTTATAGGTGCTAAGGTACATTTTTAACAAAAAAAATCGATTTTTGAAAAATCCTAGTGTCCTAAGGCCTTAAGGAGATCATCTCGTACACCTTTCCCCTACTAGTCTACGTCATATCTTTAAAATCCATTAAAATTAATGTGCACACCTAATGCGTCGTATTAAAATTTGCTGGTCCAATATGAACATGACATATTTCGTACTGTTTTTTTTTTTAATAGTCTTTGTTTCTCATAAACGATTTCATACATAATTATAAAACTTTCCATAAAACAAAATGTATACGATATAAAGGAAGTGCTTTCGATCCGGTTGCAAAATGTCAAATTGTCGTGATGAATTTTCGCCAAGCCAATTCAATGTCGTTTTGCACTGACAGGGGCCTGTTCGCTTGAATAAAGGCCAAATTAAATGTTTTTCCGTACGACGGCTAGCCGATCGATAAATCACTGCCGACATCGGACACGCTCAACAATACACGTGACACGCTCGAGCTTCCGTTAATGTTAATTTATGATTCGAGCATGGAGGCGCCCACTCCAACGTTCAGCAAGAAGGAGGCAGCGCGAGAGTGAGGTTAGAGACGCTTGCGCGGTGATTATCATGTTCGCATCCCTCTTTATGACACATGCCACGGCCAACGATAACGATACCAAAACCAATCGACTTTTTTTTTTCACTCGAATAGCCGGGAGCAATCAACTTCGCTCGTTCTCAGTTTGCTTTCCATTATCGACGTCCCTTCAGAATCGTCTCGATGGACGCATTTTCCCATCCTTACGTGCACCATTTACATCTCGGTCGTCATTAATTTTCCCTAATTTTCCTAATTTTTTTTTGACTAATTTTTTCCTAATTTTAATAATTTAATTTTGAAATATAATAATTTTCCCTAATTTCCCTCATTTTATTGGGATCTTGGTCCGGAGGGCTCATACCGGACCTTGAAGGGTGATCACCCTTTTTTTTATTGGCCCTTGAAGCAAACTGAAAGGTAGCATGAAACTTTGGGTCTACTTCCGAAAAGAGGAAACTGGATTTCAATAAGAAATTTGGCATACACCTTCGTTTTAATGCTATGAGACTGCCCTGAAATGAAATGTTTCCGCCTGCTGAGTATATCTATCTTCATTTGAAATACGCTCCTACTATACAGCTAACAGGCAGGTATGCCAAATTTCAGATCGAAATTCGGTTTCAGGTTTTCGGGAGTACCTACGCCCAAAGTTTGTACAAAACATTGTATTCTCCTTGTGTATCAACTTGAAACTGATATAAATATTTTTCCGAACAAATAACAAAACACGTAGGATAGACTGGGTACGGTTGTAACAGTTTTCCGTTGATCGCCCATAACGTTGCAATGATGATATAATACGTGCAAATAAAGTTCTAAAGTTAAAGTTTCAAATCTACTACAAATTTCTGAATGGCAGTGTTTATCAATCTGAACACATTTACCACATCACACATACTTATCATGATTCACAATCTTCTCAATGATTGTAATCCAGTACTAAAGTATCCTTCGGTGATTGTGCGTGATTATTATCAGAAAGATAAAAGTGAAAATGAATGAATGAATCTCCAACTTGATATTACGTGAAGAAAATTTTAAAGTAATAAAGTGAAATTACTCGTTAGCTATTAACTCTAGGGCTAATGAAGGTCTATACTTTTTTACTCAGAATTCGATCCTCTATCATATTACGCTATAAAAAATATAGCATTCCATTTGAAAAAATAAAGTTGACCTTCAAATCTTCGAAGCGCCTCCACCTATAAAAAAAAAATGGACCACATAGTGTAGCCTTATAAACCATGTAACTTTTGTATAAAACATTTTTTCGTGCAACGCATATTTTGGTCGTAAAAGAGGTGCACACGTTGCGTGGTCCACTCTGTATAATCGAAAAAACTTTAGTGTCTCATCATAACTGAAAAAATTATAGGAGCTGTTGATCCGGCCGTTGACCTTCCAGAGATAAAAGCGTCATCGGAAAAATGCTGCACAGTCGCCATTTTCACATGTATCGCTGTGAAAAAATAATTTTCTATAGTCAATTACGTGTATAATAAAACCCCTTTTTTGTAATTTTGATTTATTTTATAGTTGCGCTAAAAAAAATCACAAAATATGCCCTTTTTTTGGCCTCTAGAGTGGCCTAAGGCCTTAAGAATATGAGATAAAGCTCGTTTTGTAAAACATGTGCAACTGTTACAAGCATACCCATACCAAGGGGCGGTTGTAACAGGGCTGGGGGTCAGTTATAACACATCCAAATAACACACAGTGCATGCATTGTAATCACTTTTTCAATTTACTTTACTCAAATTACTTTATGGCACTGTTTATTATTATTTAGGTAACATTTTTATAGTCCTATATAATCAGTCTACAACATTAATGAGACCAACATTGACATACTCAGTATTTTTATCTTAAACTAGCATTAAATACGAACAAACCTGTCAATTAATAAAGATAATTCTATATCGTATCAACAAAATGCTTCTTAAACAATTTGAAGTAAAAACAAATCAGCATTCCCAAGAAAAACTTAGATAGATTAGTCGCAATTATGGCAAATATAATGGCGACTACCGCCAGTGCAGTTCAAGTGAGACCAGGGTTGACAACCTCCTTGACATTTCACACATTTTTCTCCTGGTCAACTCCGTTCATTCAGTTTTAGACAGACGTTACAATCGTACCCCCCCCCCCCCCCCTTTCGGCAATAAAACTATCCCAGTGACCAAGAAACGTAACCTACAAATACACAGTTACTTGTTTGCTAATCTCCAAAGTTTAATAATTATTCGGAAAATCACCCAATACGCCAACTGTAATATCAACGAAGTATTATAAAAAAAGAAATGGATAAAAAATACTTACTTTTGAACGAAAAAAAATTCAGTGGGCTCCTCTGCGAGCGTCAGTTTTGCGGGAAGTGGCATGTAGCACTGCCAAGCATGTCGAGGCTTGCAAGATATGCGTCTTTCCCCTTTTACCCCTTTCCGTACGATTTATACTTTCGTGAATATTTGCAGTGTTTGAACCGTACCCAGTCTACCTTACTCTACGATTTTTTGAACCTTACTCTACGATTTTTTGAAACAACCCCTAATTAGGCCTAGCCTAGATCAAGCAAAAAAAAATGAACAATCAAAAAGAATGAATTTCCGTCGCGTAATCATGATGACCACGAACGAAAAAATCACCTAAAAGCATCAGGAGCGAAGGTGACGACACATTGGAAAATAGACAACTTTTGGGGCTCACTGCGATAAGCTTTGTTCTGGTCCTGAAGCTCCGCTGCTGCCTGAAGCTTTTCCAACGAGTGTTTCAACACTCAGGCATTTTTTTTGCCCGAACACATCGAGGAAATTCCGAAACGTTTTTTTTTTTCATCGCGTTTCCTCTTGCAAAGACTTTAAGCTGGCAAGGAAGGAGCTTCGATGTTCCATTTTGTCGCGTACATGTGTCACGTGGTCGTGCCTCATTTCGTGTGAGTTCTCAGTCAACATTTATAGGAGCCTTCGATCCAGACACATTCTATCTACACGTACACACTCGTATTTGAAGCTGATTATACATTTACGTGGCAGGCAAGAGAGATTCGATGCAGGAGCCCCAGGAATAAGCGAGAGGGTATGAAAAATTAATGAAGCTCAGTGTTCCGGTTCTTCTCGCAGCTCCGTCCACACTTTTTTTTTCTTCATTTCTATTTTCCATCGACGTTTTTGTCGTATGTATATATACCAGTCGATCCAGTAACTATTCGCACCTTCAACATCTTCGAAACTACACTAACAGAAACATTCTTTTGATATTAACTAGATGCGTCTATTTGATTTTTTTTTATGTGTATTAACTAGATTTTTCGTGAAATCAAATTTTTCCTATCCCATTCCATTATTTAATTTATTTATTTTAAATATATTTATTTATTCAAATCAAGATTCAGTCTCTCAAAAATGTCAAGGTTTTGTTTTCATTAGAAGACTGGTGTAACATTCTGCAGTTGAGGAAAATGATTAGTCTTTCTATACATAAATAATCGTGCCTGTTAATAAAAGTTAGTTAGTGAAAAAAAAAAATAATTTAACTTATTTTCACAGCACTTTTATGTCATGAACCTATATTCCATTCTCGTATTCGTGCGATATATCGTGTTTGATCTTTATTTATTTGATTTGAATCTAATCTTTATTTATTTAATTTGAATATATTTAATATTTAATTTGAATATATTAAATATTTAAAAAGAATAGCTTGAACAATAAAAAAATATTTGAAACAAATAGGGTCTTACAATTAGTAGACCACGAGACAAGGAAAAAACCTATTTGATTTAAATAGGACCTATTTGAATTAAATATTTTTTTTTGGCAGCGTATGTGTGTCGGCAAACATGTCCCCAACCTAATTTGCATCGTCCAAAAGGGGTTATCAGATGTTGATAAGAGTTTTTTCGTAGGGGGCGTTGCTCCCAAGATGGGAAAGTCACCTTTGTATTTGTAAATGGCATGCTGTTTTTTTTATGCCTACGATCTGATAGCGGCTATTGAGACGTATATACAATAACCTACGAGACAAAGGCCATTTAGAATTAGAATAGCCCCTTAAGGTATTACTGGATGGACCGTCGGCTAAAAAGTTTGTCCAAAATGGGTGAATCGTGGAATTACAAGTCTAGATCACGCTGTACACATTTAGCCTTGCGAATAGCTAATTTAATAATAAATTAACCCATAGAAATGTTATTTAAAAAAAATAATAATTGAAGTTAAATTCGACTAAAAATTAACAAAAAAAAATCGTTGCATTCCAACGATGAAAACTTCAACGTCATCAGATGAAGAATATGTTTGGTTTTTTTTTCTTGGATACATACAATGTTGACAACACTGGTCGCAAATTAGGGTACTTTTCCTTGCACCGTTGTAAGCAAACGTACAAAAGTCCATGATAATAAATCATATTTTTAAAAAAATTTTACATATTTTTGAAGGATCAATAAAAATGTGGGAAAAACTGAACGAGTCTGACACTTATTCCATCGTAAAAATCACCTCCTGAACAGCGCCCTAGACAAAAGATGCAATTGAGAAGGGTAGCACGTAAAAATCTGCAAGGGTATACATTGGAACTAAAGAAATATAAAATATATGTAGCCGAAAAGTTTCAACTATATCAAAGGTGAAGTTATCGGACCACCTGGTGCATGGTGCTTCGACTGGGATTATTCGACCTCTATTTTTCGATTTCAACTACGTTTTGCAATATCGTCGCGCCCCTTGAACGATCTCGTCCTATTTTACCCTCCGCCCATCTAATGGGATGCTGCGTTATTGATTTTTGTACGAATCGATATAAATCCGCGGTTTCTTAAATTCAATATATATATATATATATATATATATATATATTTATTTACAAGTGTACATGTCCCTCTTACATAGTCCCTAATGGGGACATTCGCTTCACTCTAAATCGGAAAATACGATCCTGACAAACCTCTCATAGGGAGAGTGCGACAAACGGGAATGAGAAAAAATACATACATACACCCACATGTATAGAAAAATTGATATACAGGGCGGTCCAAAAGTCGTGGATCAAACGAAGGGGCTGAAGATCATTTTCAATCAAAAAGATCATTTTCCAAAGACTCCAAAGCTATGATTCCAAAGATTCCAAATCTATGACCAACTTCGGAATGGTTGAGAAACGGACCAACCTCACGCAATAAAATAAGGGCTTTGTCGGTGTATTGGAGCAACACACAACACGCCTACAACGTGTGTACGATTTGGTTAATACGTTGAAACAATGTGTTTTACTTATTTTATCGTGTTGAAACAACACGCTCTATACCATTCTTGGCAACAGCACCATTTTAACATGTTGCCAGGGAACACGTTTAATGCAACACACATAAAGTGTGTCGAATCAACCCATTTTCTTCCGAACAAAACACTTGGTGCAGGTACATGCGACTCGAACAACACATTTCATCGCACAAAGCATCGGAAAACAATTCCCTCGCACATGTGTACGACAAACAACACGGGTCGCGTGAGTTGATATGACAATATGGACACCTTGCGGCGATTGCTTACGCACAGTAATTCCTTGCGTAAACTGGTTACGCATAGTAATTCCTTGGGTAGACTGGTTATGCTAGAAGACTTCTTTGCGTAGACTCGTTATGCTAGAATAATTCTTTGCGTAGACTGATTATACCAGAAGAATTCTTTGTGCAGACTGGTTACGCTAGACTAATTTTTTGCGTAGACTGCTTAGGCTAGAATAATTCTTTGCGTAGACTGGGCCCGCATAGTAATTCCTTGCATAGACTGGTTATGCTAGAAGAATTCTTTGCGTAGACTGGTTATGCTAGACTTATTTCTTGCATAGACTGGTCACACATAGTAATTCCTTGCGTAGACTGATTACGCTTGACTAATTCCTTGCATAGACTGATTACGCATAGTCATTCCTTGCATAAACTGGTTACGCTGGAATAATTCCTTACATAGACTGGTTACACACAGTAATTCCTTGCATAGACTGGTTAGGCTAGCATAATTCTTTGAGTAGACTGGTTACGCTTGACTAATTCTTTGCGTAGACTGGTTACCCTAGACTAATTCTTTGCATAGACTGCTTAGGCTAGAATAATTCTTTGCGTGGACTGGTTACGCATAGTAATTCCTTGCGTAGACTGGTTACGCTGGAAGAATTCTTTGCGTAGACTGGTTATGCTAGACTAATTCCTTGCATAGACTGCTTAGGCTAGAATCATTGTTTGCGTAGACTAGTTACGTATAGTAATTGCTTGCATAAACTGGTTAAGATAAAATAATTCTGTGCGTAGACTGGTTACGCTAGACTAATTCTTTGCGTAGACTGGTTACGCATAGTATTTCCTTGCATAGACTGGTTACACATAGTAATTCCTTGCATAGACTGGTTAGGCTAGAATAATTCTTTGCGTAGACTGGTTACGCATAGTAATTCCTTGGGTAGACTGGTTACGCTGGAAGAATTCCTTGCGTAGACTGGTTATGCTAGACTAACTCCTTGCATAGACTGCTTAGGCTAGAATCATTTTTTGCGTAGACTGGTTACGCTAGACTAATTCTTTGCGTAGACTGGTTACGCATAGTAATTCCTTGCATATACTGGTTACACATAGTAATTCCTTGCATAGACTGGTTAGGCTAGAATAATTCTTTGCATAGACTACTCCGCTAGACTAATACCTTGCGTATACTGGTTACGCTAGAATAATTCCTTGCATTTCTTAAATGTATCGGAACATGCTTCAATCGTGCTCAAAC
>OZ010716.1:8210466-8270843 GCA_963932345.1 Ophion ventricosus | reverse complement strand
CACCGTTTTGAAAAACGACATTTCGAGAAAAACACGTTTAAAGTTTCGAGTGCAGAAGCCTCTGCTCGAATCACTTTCTCTAAGAAAGGCTGTAGCGACCGAAATTATTCGAATTTCGCCACAAAAATTTAACAGCATGTTTATAACTGTCTGTACTATCGGATAATGCGAGAAAAAAAATCGATTTTTCGAAAATTTTACACTGTGATGTTCCCTTAACAAAAATATTGAAAAAAAATTAAAAACATGGCGGTGTACAGCAAATTCGGACCAAGACCATTTTTTTCAAGTTACCAATCGGCACGCAGTAGAAGTGATCAACATCGGCATCTGGACGGAAATAATTTTTTTTATATTATCAACATGAGTTTTGTCACAGAAGTACACAGCGATATTAAAAAACGCATGGAAATGTGTATCACGAACATCCGATTAAAAAACTACCCCTAACACTAACAAAACATGAAAAACCGCCCCCGGCAATGGTGATGCGCCTGAAAATGCACTTTTATTGATGTTCAGTTCATATAAGAAAACTACCCCCAACAGTAACAAAACATCGAATTAGCCGTAAGTCCTTCAGAATATGCTTATGTGTTCTGGAACACTCATATTTCGATTAAGATCAGGATAAAATAACAGAAAATAAGATGATAACATTTTATCCATTAGGGGGGTGAATTTCTCTCAATTGAGGTGTAGTTCATAAGTGTTGATTGATCCGTAAGTTCTTCAGAATCCCACTACGTGTTCTGGAATGACTTTTCCTCAATTTCTGGCAGAAATAAACGATGGGAAATGAAATTAAGATATTTTCAAGCGATTGGGGTGGTTTTTTTTTATTTGGGGGTAGTTTCTGAGGGTAGAAAAATTCTCGAATAATTTTTTTTCTTACATTGGGTACTCATGAATTCAGATTCACCATGTACCAACTTTGCCAAACTCTCCAAAAAACTCAGCTGTTAAAGGGTTCAAAATATTCATTTTTACTTATACTTATGCCCGAATTATGACGAAAAAAAACGTGTTTTTCGAACACTTTTGCAAAAAACGACGCCATTTTGATATTTTACAATATAAAACAATAATTCTAGTTCGGGCGATAGCGACACTCGTACAGATTAGGAATCTTTTTGATTTTTCTGTTTCACATCACCTGGAGAGCGCAAATCATCAACGCCAGCGACATACTTTTTTCATACCTTCACATGATTATCAATTATTAAATAAATATATATTTATATGTAACACCAAACATCTGTTTTTTATTCTGTAATAGTATACCTTTAAGCGAAAAAAAGTTTATACCGATATTTCCAACGGTTTGCGAAAAAAAATGATTAAAAATAGCTTATTTTTTGAGCCATTACAGTAGAATAGCCCCTTAATTTACAGACCTCGTAAATGTAAAACGTTTTGTTCCTTAGAAGAAAAAAAATATGATTAAAATTGGGTATTTTTACGTCATCTACATGTATTTTCCCCCTTAACTCATTCGTCTAACTAAACTTGTCCAAACTCACTTCTATTCCCTAACCACAAAACATACCGCCACCGAAGCTCTTTCTCACTCCACATGCCCGAAACGAGCAAAGATCGCATCCACCATACGTTGCAAAATCGACGGACAATGCCGCGACGCGAGTATCGGGATGATATCGCGAAAATCGGTAACGAGCTCAGTCCATTAGCGGTTTGGATAATTAACTCGTCACCGCGTCGCGTAAATAGTATTTGACGTGGAACACGTCCGCATGAACCTTCCGCATTCTGTACTATCCTGCAAATGTATCATGTTTGAAAGTCCACGCAAATACACATATAAATACACACACACACACACACACACACATATATATATATATATATATATATATATATATATATATATATGTGTGTGTGTGTGTGTGTGTCTACGTATGCATAACGAAGTTGAGGGAATCGTGAGCTCGTTTATATAAACGCGACGCTCATCGCGCTGCAGCAATCAGGCGATTGATTACGAACGATTAGCAAGGCCTGGTATGTCTATAGGTCTGGACCGTGTGGCATACCGACCCTTCCCCGTCATGTTCGGAGATTACAACGTGCCAATTATTCTCGAGCCGGTATTTTATAACCCTATGCGGGTGGAGAAATTTCGCCAAGCTTCTGGACTGGATGCTGCGATCATCGCAGCTCAATATAGGCGCATCCGGCTCAGGGTCCGGATGGGGGATTCCCAGAGATGAATGTAACACTTTCAAATTGGATTATGTTGGGGATATCGAGTGTGATACTGGCTAGGATTAGTGTTTTTTTTTCCAGTTCGGATCCAGCTCGACACTGGATCGGATTCCCACCAGGATCCGTCAGGAAGCCCACATGCGGAAATTGAGTTAGGTGCTGAGGTCGGGAACGCATTGAGGGGGTCAACCCATGTGGATCATGAAAAAATAACAAATTTTAATCTTTTTATTTTTGCAATGATAAAAACGTTTTACATTTATGAAACTTTTGGTAGAATTTATTACATAATTGAACTGTTTGAATAAATTTTTTTTATTAAAAAACATTGCTGAATGACGACGTTATGGTCTTTTGGGAAGGCTTAGGTGACAGTTGTCCCTTCGTGGGAAATCCAACGACTTCAATATTGTAATATTGTTATTGAGTTGCGCGTACAATTTTAGCACGATCGGTCAACGCGTTTTAAAGTTACGTTTCCCACAAACTTCAAAAATGTAGTTTTGAGAAAAAACATGTTTAAAATTTGATATTACGAAAACTCAATGGTTTCAGTGACTTAGCGGTTAATTACTTACTTTACCACCGTATTATTGAGATGTTTAACTAATATTTTTAGAGTTGAGACAACTTTAGTCAGGTGAATGAGCTGAGGGTGGAAATACATGTAGACGAAAAAATAACCAATTTGAACTTTTTTTTGGAAAGGAAAGAAACGTTCTATACTTAAGAAACTTTAGGTACATTTTATTACATAATAAATGGTGTGAGTTAATTTTTTTTATTCAAACATGGTATATACAAATATTTGCATTAATAAATATTTGTTGTGTATTTGGGGTTTTAGGCATTCGGTGATTTAGACGTTTAAACAGTCCAAAGCACCAAATACACAATAAATTTCAGAGTGACAACCATCGTAACAAGCTGACAGCAGGCGAAACACGTAATTTTGATGTTGAAGATGAAGAACGCTCTAGCGCACCGAGAAAGTTTAAAGACATGAAGACTCATTTCAGACGGTAGCCAAACTTGCAGAATCATTAGGAGTTGATCACACAATAGTCTCGAAACGTTTGATAGTCTTAAGAATGATTAACAAGTAAGGACATTGGGTGCCGTACGAGTTGAAGTCGAGAGACGTCGAACGGCGTCTTTTCACGTGCGAACAGCTGCTTCAACGGCAGAAAAGCAAAGATTTTTTGCATCGTATCGTGACTGGCGATGAAAAATGGATACACTGCGATAAACCTAAGTGTAGAAAATCGTGGGACAAGCGCGGTCATGCATCAACAAAGCCGTAAGCCGAATATCCATGGTTCCAAGCTTCTGTTCTGCATTTGGTGGTATCAGCTGGGTGTAGTATATTGTGAGCTGCTCACACCGAACGAGATCATCACGGGAGATCGCTATCGATTACAATTAAGGCTTGTTTGAGCCGAGCATTGAAGGAAAAACGGCCGCTATACGAGCAGAGACACGACAAAGTGATTTTGCAGCATGACAACGCTCGGCCACATGTTGCAAAACCGGTGAAACACCTACCTGAAAACGCTCAAATAGGAAGTCCTACCCTACCCGCTGTATTCACCAGACATTGCCCCTTTCAATTATCACTTGTTCCGATCAATGGCACATGGCCTGGCTGAACAGCACTTCCGTTCTTATGAATATGCAAAAAAAATGACTCGACTCTTAGATAGCCTCAAAAGACGTGTCGTTTTTCCGACGTGGAATTAAAATGCTGCCAGAAAGATGAGAAAAGTAGTGGCTAGCGATGGACGATACTTTCGGTGGCATGTTTTTTTACTATTGGGAGTACAAATAAGTCTCCGCCGTTTTTTTTTAATCAAAAATTGGGCATTTATTGTGAAAGAACGGTACTTTATGCTTTATTCAAAGTATGGTCCATCGCTAGCCATTACTTTTTACCATCTTTCTGGCAGCATATGGATACCGCGTCGGAAGAACGCTTCATCTTTTGAGGCTATCCACAAATCGACCCAATTTTTGGTATCTTCATATGATGTGAAGTGCTACTCAGACAGGCCGTGCGTCATCGATCGAAATAAATGATAGTTAGAGGAAGCAATGTCTGGTGAATCCGGCGGGTGGGGTAAAATTTCCCAATTGAGTGTTTCCAAGTAGGTTTTGACCGGCGCCGCAACATATGGACGAGCATTATCATGCAGGAGAATAATTTTGTTGTGTCTGGAGTAGTAGTGGGCGAGTTTTTCCTTGAGTGCTCGGCTCTATCTCATCAATGGTGTTCGGTAGAGAGCCCCAGTAATGGTTTCGTTCGGTTTGAGCAACTCATAATACACGGCACCAAGCTGATCCCACCAAATACACAACATGAGTTTTTTTCCATGAATATTCGGCTTGGCTGTCGATGTTGAAGCACGGCCAGGTGGTCCCCATGCTTTCCTCTCCTTTGGGTTATCGTAGTGGATTCATTCTTGATCACCACTGACTATACGATGCAAAAAACCCTTTCGCTTATACCTGGCAAGCAGCATTTCATACGTGCAAAATCAGCGTTCAAAGTTTCTCGGCTTCAGTTCATATGGAACTCAATTTCCTTGCTTTTAAATCATTCCCAATGATTTTAAACGATGTGACATTGCTTGTTGAGCCACTCCTAATGTAAGTGCAAGTTCTTCTTGCGTTTGGCACGAATCTCTCTCCAATAATGCTTCCAATTCCGCGTCTTCGTACACTTTCAGCCTTCCGCTACGTTCTTTGTCGTCGACGTCAAACTCACCGTTCTTAAACTTTTGAAACCACTCATGACAACTTCTTTCACTTAAAGCAGCCTCACCATATGCTTCTACAAGCAATCGATGCGCCTCAGCTGCAGATTTCTTCAAACTAAAGAAGTAAATCAAAAGTTCCCGCAAATGACGCTTATTCGACTCAAAACTTGACATTTTCGCACGAAAAAAATTATGTGATGCTGATACAAAATCGCTAATATTTCAAGGTCTTGTCGATATGACGTTTTACATCTGACAATTTCAGCCATCAACTCCTGGTGGGGCCATCTTTTGTCAAACGGCGGCGACTAATTTGTACTCCCAATATTTTTTTTTAAACGAAGCATCAATCTTCACGAAAAAACAGCGAGAACTTATTCATCAACATCCCAATATGTGGGTTTGAGGTACAAATCACGTCGCAGTTTCTTTTTTTTTCACGAGAAACAAGTCAATCAATTCGTAGCCGGATCTTTGAGACTTTTCCGTCAAAATTTAATGAGATTTGCAACCAAAGACTCTTCGAGCCAAATAAAGTCTGTGAAACAAGTTCGTACTATACAGACGCAGTTTTACAGTCTCGTGCTTGGTCGAAGCGTAAAAAGTTAAGTGGTAAATGGACTATAGATGTAAGAGGAAAAAAAATATACACATAAGAGAGCAAGGGCGATGAGAGGAGTGAGGGTGGTGTTCGATAGTATGTACCTTGGCTTGTAACGTCGAACGTGAAGGAGCGGCAAGCTTGATTGGTCGGTTGTACCGCATGATACGTATTTAAGGGGAGCTTAAATTTAAGAGTAGGGCTAGAATCCTGCTCGAAATGCACCCCTTGCGTTCCCCTTGCTTGGATGCCCCGGGCCATTTTTTTTTATCGTTCCCCGTATATACAGTCCTTGTCGTTTCGCGCTTGCCAAGGAAACTCGAACGACGATATTTTTCCTCACCTATCTCAACGTCTATCACCTCTTGCCCGAGTCATTTGACGCCCTTAACGCCGTTAATTTTTCCTCTCTCTCTCTCTCTCTCTCTCTCTCTCTCTCGCTCTCGCTCTCGCTCTCGCTCTCGCTCTCGCTCTCGCTCTCGCTCCCGCTCTCGCTCCCGCTCCCGCTCCCGCTCCCGCTCCCGCTCCCGCTCCCGCTCCCGCTCCCGCTCCCGCTCCCGCTCCCGCTCCCGCTCCCGCTCTCTCTCTCTCTCTCTCTCTCTCTCTCTCTCTCTCTCTCTCTCTCTCTCTCTCCCCTCTCTCTCTCTCTCTTGTTTTTTACGGCCACTTACCCTCCGAACAGCAAACACGAAGTAACGGGATAGATTTTAAGGATCGCGCAGGAGTATGTTTTACACTGGACCTTAAAAAAAAGGGAATAAATATTATGTTGGCATTAAGGCCTTAGGCCACTCTAGGATTTTCGAAAAATCGACTTTTTTTTGTTAAAAATGTACCTTAGTACCTATAAAATTATATTCCAAAAGATTATGGGTGTGAAAAATCTCTAAGTACTCGATTTTCCAATTTTAGCGTAACCCCTTGATTCATGTCGTGACTTTCTACTAACTTTAAACGCGTTTATTTGAAAACGAAATTTTTCAAAACGGCCGGATTCATAAATCAAATAAATTTCAATCGATTTACTTGAAATTTTAACTGTATATTTAGAATTAGATTTTCTGAGGCACTACGTAGGATTTTTTGATTATATTGCATAGCTCCTTTTTTATAAACAATTTTCTGACGATTTTCTCATGATATTCTATACTTTTTGTTTTAGAAATGCGCCATTTTGGAAAAAACAATATATCAACAAAATCCTACGTACTTCTATAGCTATTCTTATATATAATCGAAAAAAACTTTAGTGTCTTATCATTACTCAAAAATTATAGGCGCTGTTGGTCCGGCCGTTGACCTTCCAGAAATAAAGGCGTCATCGGAAAAATGCTGCACAGTCGCCATTTTGACATGTATCGCTGTGAAAAAATTATTTTGTATAGTCAATTACGTATATAATAAAACCCCTATTTTGTGATTCCGATTTATTTTATGGTTTTTTATTTTATGGTTTCTCTGAAAAAACATCACAGAATATGCCCTTTTTTAGCCTCTAGAGTGGCCTAAGGCCTAAAAGAAACTTTGAAAATTTCAGGTGTATCGTGTGAATTTGGAACATAGTAGATTGAGAAAAAAAGGATGTTGAATCATCCTTTTTTGAAGGATGATTCAACAAAAGGATGAAGTTTGATTTGTTATGAGGCACCGTTGAGGCAATTTCAAAGGCCCTGGTTACTTTGCCTTCAATGGCCCTCGGTAGCAAAATGTTACCAGCCACTGATGCCTCATATGAGGCTTTCAGACTAGGGCCTTAACGAAGTTAGAGAACATTAAGATGGACCCGATCAAAGCCTGAACTCAATTTTCGCACGGGAAAGTTCTTTTTAAACACTGTATTTATTAATTTTCATTATTATGGAAAATATTTTTTCGCTAGTTTATACTGTACATCTCTAGCAAGGATCGTCGAGAACGTTTGAGTGATTTTCGTCACCGGAAAGTAGCCAGAGAAATTTGGGCGAATACGGCATCAGTCTCCATCTATTGCACATATTTTCAAGAATTTTTTTTTCACAATAAAACTTGACTCCATATTTTAATCTTTTTATACATTTAAATAGAAGTTCCAAAGTACAAGTAAAAATTAAATTTAAAAAAATGTATCTTGGTTATCTGGCTGCCTTAAGTTACCCCTGCTTTCACCTTGTCGACACAAAACCTTGACTTTGGAGCATCTGAAAACAAAAAGTCGAGTAATTTTATTACAAAGTGGCGTTTTAGTTATGACCCCTACTAAAAACGTTCACTCCCAGTCAAAAGAAAACAAAATAGTGCACTTTTAAATTTTTCCGACTGTGTTTACAACTTAAATTGTTTAAAAATAGGATTAAATATTAATGAATATTTATACCGTTAGTAGGAGTCGAAGAGATACATGCATAGAATAATCCCTGTAAATTTGAGCCTAATTGGTGCAATAGAAAAACGTTGTTGTGAGAAAAACGCGTTTAAAGTTTCTCTTGTAAAAATGTACATAAAACGTTGTAAAAAAGCCTCTTACCCTCAATCAGCTGTTCTGCGAGCTTTGGACGCCCGACACGGCGGTTGCGCGCTGAGCGCGCAGAAACGCTTCTATCGTATCATTCTTTTTAGCCCCTTATCGGTCACACCGATCTAAATACCGTATGGTATTTCATTTTATATATTTTATTAACTGTTATCGTTGCCTTCCAACAATGGAATCCTTTCATGATTTTGAAGCATGCTCATTCATTGACGTGTCAAAAATCTCAGGATCAAATCTTGCGGTTTGCAAGTTCGAAAAGTCACTCTGCTCTTGGTTTTGAATTCTGTTGGCAAATCGAATAACTAAAAAAAAAGAGAAAACGAGGTAAGAGAGTAAGAGACAGAGAGAGAGAGAGAGAGAGAGAGAGAGAGAGAGAGAGGGAGAGAGAGAGCCAGAGGTTAGTAGAGGATAAGTATGTAATAAGGTAGAGAACCCGTTGCCCAGAGCCCTCCAATTCCCGTCTCATAAATTGCTGCTTATCTCTGGCACAACGTGATCCACGCGGTCCCATTATCATGCTAATTCATGATTACCTGCTCTCTGTCCCTTTCTCTTCTCTATAGAATCCCATAGTATCTCTGTATGTACTTCTGCTACTAGCTCACTATAACCCCAACCGCTTTCCCTCATAGATGCATATAGCATTGTTGCTAAACATGTATACAGGGTGATCCAAACATCGTGGATCAAACGGAGTGGGGCAGTAATCAATATCATTTCCGAAAAAAAAGGTTCTATATAGGTTGGTCCGTTTCTATGCTATGCTATACTCTATGCTAACAGTTCCAAAGCTATGATGTTTTTTTAAACTGTAGCCCAATGTAGCTTTCACATGTCAATGAAGTCTTCATAGTTGTCATCGTGAGTTCTTAGAAGAAAATGAATTTGTAATAACTTTTTGGGTCATAATTTTAGTCACTAGGTTTTCATCATTGATTTAAAAAGGAAAATGTTCTATCGAAACGTGCTCCTGTATTAGGGAAATTGGCGGACCATATGAGGATTCTAAAAAACGTCCAACTCATAGCCCTGATCCTTGAAAGTTTTTTTGACTATCGTTTTTTATTCACTGCAAGTTAGTGCTATGCTAGAAAATTCGAATTTTGCACGAAACAAATTTTCTTTTGGGCGGCATTACTTAAAGGCATAACACTTATGGCGGTAGAAGGGAGGCTGTCATAGCAGAACTGATTCCCAGGTAGATACTATCTGACTCTTCAATTAGATCGACCTTCGTTCAGTGTTTCGCTTGCTGTCTGCTTATCAATATCGTTTCCATTCTGAAATTTATTGCGTATGTGGTAATTTGGATATTTGAACAATCCAAAGCACCAAATTCACAATCAATGTGAGAATGAAAATCGTAGTAAAAAAAACCTCTGATTAACCTCGGGAATGGCAGAAACTGGACATTGTCACTCAAAGGAGGCCAATGCAGAGTGCAATTGAACCTGCGAAACCCCAGGTGGGTCTACTTCGAGCACTCCAGCAGAACTTACTGGCCTCCCTTTCGTTCTACTGTAGGCGCACCGTAGACCCTTTGGACCCTCCATGCAGCCTACCGTAGGCGCACTGTAGACCCTCCGGACCCTCCATTCAGCGAAAACGTATTTATTTCGTCATCGAACGGGTTACCGATCAGGCAACAATGGAGGGCTCTACTGCTCTACTGCTAAAAAAGAACTACTGCTAAAATTCTACTGCTGAACGGGCTCTAATGCTAAAACTGTACTGCTAAAAGTTGTACTTCTAAAATTGTACTGCTAAAAGTTCCAGTGCTAAATGGGCTCTAGTGCTAAAACTGGACTGCTAAATAGACTCTAGTGCTAAAAGCAGCACTGCTAAAGAGTCTCAACTGCTAAAACGCAAAAGGGTATGTTTTTGAAAAATTTTATTGGAAATAATTGAAACTGGTAAAACGCAAAAGGGTATGTTTTTGAAAAGTTTTATTGGAAATCATTGAAAATCATTGAAAAGTTAATAGAACATTAAAAACAAAGGGAAAATGACATGAAGTTTTCTCAGAAAAATTCAAAAAAAATTCTCAGAAAAATTCCAGAAAACTTCCAAAAAACACGCACACCTGCGGTGCTTCTGAGCCTGCGCAAGCGGCGAGGAAGGAGATCATGGCAGAAATTAAGGAGAAGGCCGCGACGACGAGTGACAATCGTCGTACAGTATAACCTCCCACCGAGTGCAGCACAATGGCGCCGATAGCAAGGTAAGTTTTCTCAGAAAAATTCCAAAAAATCATCAAAAAACCGCAAAAAGTACAGTATAACCTCGATCAGTGAGACTTATATGAGCCCTCTGTTAGAAGCTAGTTTTAGCAGTCAATTTTTAGCAGTAGAGCCCATTTAGCACTACAGCTTTTAGCAGTGGAGCCTTTTAGCAGTACAGTTTTAGCAGTGGAGCTTTTAGCAGTAGAGCCCGTTTAGCAGTACAGTTTCAGCAGTAGAGCCTTTAGCAGTATTTTTTTAGCAGTGCTTTTTTAGCAGTAGAACCCGACCACGCAATGGAGTGTTGATGGAGGAGATATCGAATTTGGGCTCAAAATAGGTTAGGTGGGGTCGAGGCAACGGACTTGAGATCGAAAGCAGGTTAAGGAGGCCTGCGTTCTGCACGTTTCACTGAAACTGGAGGTCGACAAATAGGGTTCGGCAGGTTCCACGGAGGCTGGCGGCTTGTGCATTACGAAATAAATGAGTCCAGCGACTGTTCAGAGAAGGCTATACATTTTGACTCGGGTGGATACAGTCCGATTTGCACTAGGATCCTGGTTTCTCAATCAGGATCCAATCGGACATCGGATCGGACCCGGGAGCGAAATTTAAGGCTCGCAAATCGGATTCCAGCCAGGATTCTAATTCGCAACTATTAAGGACTCTAGTCAGAATCAAATAAGAAACTTTGCATAGGATCCAGGCTAGAATCTCAAACTTCTAGAACAAGATTTAGTTCGATATCGAATCGGATCCCACGGATGAATGTAAAAAGCACCAGTATATACCGATCCGTATCAGCTGGAGACGCTGGCCGTTTTCTGAAATCATTTAATCAAGGATCTGGAAAAGTTTAGGTGAAAATTGGTGCTACAGTATAACTGTCAAAACTTATATATTTTGATAACAGAATTTCGAACAAAATTCGTTACATTTAATAACAAGCTTCGAAAAAACAATATATAGAACTTGAAAGACTTATATTTCCTGGAGAAAAGTGATATAGGTTATTTATTCTAGGTTATTTTATTTAAATTAAGGCCTTAGGCCACTCAAGGATTTTCCAAAAATCGATTTTTTTTTGTTAAAAATGTATCTTAGTACCTATAAAATTATATTCCCAAAGATGAAGGGTGTGCAATACCTCTAAGTACTCGATTTTCGAATTTTAGCGCAACCCCTCTTGATTCATGTCGTAACTTCCTACTAACTTTAAACGTGTTTATCTCAAAAATACATTTTTCAAGTCGGTCGGACTCACAACTCAAACAAATTTCAACCGATTCGATTGAAATTTTAACTGTATATTTAGAATTACATTTTCTGAGGCACTACCCAGGATTTTTTTTATTATATTGCATAGTTCCTTTTTTATAAACAATTTTCTGACGATTTTCTCATGGCATTTTATACTTTTTGTTTTAGAAATGCGCCATTTTGACAAAAAACAATATATCAAAAAAATCCTACATACTTCGATAGCTATTCTCATATATAATCGAAAAAACTTTAGTGTCTCATCATAACTAAAAAATTATAGGAGCTGTTGGTCCAGCCGTTGACCTTCCAGAAATAAAGGCGTCATCGGAAAAATGCTGCACAGTCGCCATTTTGACATATATCGCTGTGAAAAAATAATTTTGTATAGTCAATTACGTGTATAATAAAAACCCTACTTTGTAATTCCGATTTATTTTATGGTTTCGCTGAAAAAAAAAATCACTAAATATGCCCTTTTTGGCCTCTAGAGTGGCCTAAGGCCTTAAATGGAGATTGTTTGAACTAAGAAAATATGTATTTAATTTGCTAAGAAAAATGTATTTGATACGTATTTGAAATGCATATTTCAAATTCTTGCCACCTCGTCTCCGCCTTTTGCTACATATTGGGTGCTATCTGGATTCCGATGAGGATACCCCTTCTAGGGAATCCGTATCATATCCCGATCGGGATCCGACCAGAACTTAGGTGTCCCTAAGAAATTTCTGTACGGGTAGTTGGAAGCCGATTTTTCAAAAGTATTGAAAAAAAATCATAACTCTGAAATCGTTGAGAATCGGACCAACCTGTATATGACCTTTTTGGTTGAAAATGATCTTGGCTACCTCCCCACTTCGTCTGAACCCCGACTTTTGAACCACCCTATATATATATATATATCGTGGTATGTTAAAATGGGATTGATGCTAGGAGGGAAGCTGCGAGAGTTCGTGCAACACTCGATACAAGCCCGCGCGAGCATGAGATGCTTGCGAGCCCTTCGTCCAACCGAAAGCGCGAGCTCCATAAAGCCAACCCCAAATATCAATTTTTTTTTCATCGGCGCATAATTTAATATGTATTATATAATGATTCTGCGATTATAATAACATTATTGCGTTGAGACAGCGTGTAATTAAAATTTATTTAGCTTGCGAATGCCTCCTGTATACAAAGCCCCGCGTTATGGCGGGATATTGAAGAAAAACATTGGCGGTATCGCTACAATCGTGAGCGAAGAGCGAATATGAAGAAAAAATTATTAATAAATAATTCCGTGGGCTTCGGTAGGAATAATTGCAATGAAAAGTGTTCAACGTGTGCTTTGATTTGGTTAGTATGAAATTATCATTTCGTGGTCTTGTAAATATTTTAACTTTTTGTCGGGGGTTGCTCGAGCGTTTAGGAAACTTGGAAATTTGGTACACGCTTTTCGAAGCGTTTTATCTGTGTGAAAAATGGTCGTGTCGAGATAAAAAAATAATAATTTTGAAGCTTCAAGTTTCTAATCTTGAGATCTTTTGGAAAAAAAAAATTGTGAGTTACGGTTATCGCGCAATCATAAGAAATAGCGCGAAACAAAAATTTTCCAAATTACTTTGTTTTTTTTTTGTTCAAGAGTCAACGGACTCGGTCAATTTTTTTTCAATATTTTTTCCTGAAATGTTTTATAAATAAAAAAAAATGGTTGTTGACATTTATAGATTTTTTTTCTTGATTCTAACAAGTAGCTTTTGCAAAGTTGTGAAAAAAAAATCGAAAAAAAATTGATCTTTTCATTTTGATGATGATTACACAATGTTTAGGAACAATACACTTGTTCCTTTAATTGTTTTGTAAAACTTTGATCAATCGGTCCGGAAAAACGGTTCGATGGGTCAATTTGAAAGTTTACAGATCTATTGGGGTTACATTCAGCTGAAAGGAAGCCTGGCGATATTAGTCTTTCCATCAATATTTGTAAAGTAGTGATAGATTTACTGAAAAACCATAAAAAGTCATTTTTTTTTGTACTTTTTGCAAATGAATGTTAAGGGTGAAAAAAAAGAATTCTCAAAAATCAATTTGCGTGTCTCGTAGGAAATTTATTCAAGTTTTTAAAGGTGCTCTTTAATTACCTGTGCGATCATTGGTTGCTGAGATATCGATGAGCAAAGACAAAAGGATTCTTTTTCATTCAAAGTCAGATATCTCAGCAAAAAATTGACGTAGAGAGACCAAGAAAAAACTAAATTGAAGCTGAATAACCAAGCTAACTGACCTATCCATTGATTCAACTGAAAAAAATTTACCGAGCCCGTGGACCCTAGAAAAAAAAATTGAAATTTTTTTTTGTCTCGCGCTATTTCTTATGATTGCGCGATAACCGTAGCTCACAAAATTTTTTTGCCAAAAGATCTCAACACTAGGAACTTGAAGCTTGAAAATGCTTTTTTTTCATCTCGATACGACCATTTTTCACACAGATACAGTGCTTCAAAAAACACAAAAAAAATTTCAGAAATTTTCTGTTCTTTTTGGAGTCGTAGTATATATATATACAGGGTGTTTGGCGAATGGACCGACACAATTTTTTGGGGAATTGGGGGGTGGGTTATTTGCTAATTTTTTTCTCTTTTAGTCTCTATGTCCTAAGTGTCTCGGTAATTGACATATGATTTTTTTTTCGTTTTTTTTTAATTACCCGAAATTTCGCTTTTAAATCGTCATAACTTTTTTGTTTGTGGTTGTAGTAGCACGAAATAACGTTTGTTGCATTCTGCAATGTATGTTGATTATAAATAAATCATTATTTGATCAAATTCGTTTCAAGAAAATGACTCATGAGCTTCCAAAGTCTTAAAAATGTGTAAATGTATGAAAAATGTCAACTTCGAAATTCATTATAAAAAAAACTAAAAGCTATTTCGAACTTAGCTGTGTTCCAAAAAGTTCTCTAGTTTATACCCTTTTCAACGGTATGATACATGTCATAGAAATCATTAATTATGTGGTCAAAATAAGAGATACTAAAATAAGAGTTTTTATTAAACTTGAGTTATACATTTTACCCAAATTGACCTCCTTTACTCCCTATGCATGCAACTAAATTTACTTTGTACTGTTGCAACAACAAACAAAAAAATTATGACGATTTAAAGGCGAAATTTCAGGTAATTATTGGGAGTACAAATTAATTCGGTCCGTTTTTTTGTGGTAAAAAATCCATTTATTTCAAAATAAGAGGTATGAATAGATTAATCAAAGTATTGTCCATCGCTGGCTACTACTTTTTCTCACCTCTCAGGCAATTTTCGAATTCCATCTCGAACAAAAGTCTTGTCTTTTGAGGCGATTCAAGTTTTGAGCCAATTTGCGATTTCTGCGAAAGAAGTAAACCGGTGACCTGCTAAATCCTGCTGCATCCGTCGGAACAACCAGTAATCAGAAGGAGCAATGCCCGGAGAATACGGCGGACGCGGTAAAATATCCCATTTGAGCGTTTCCAAATATTTTTTTACGACTTTTGCGACATGAGGCCGAGCGTTGTCATGCAGAAGAATAATTTTGTCATGTCTTTGCTCGTATTCCGGCCGTTTTTCTCGTAATGCACGGCTCAAACGAATCAATTGTAGTCTATACCGATCGCCCGTAATGGAATCGCCAGGTTGTAGCAGCTCATTGGCTCATGTGGCTGTACAGGGCAAGGCTTGTCTTCAACGCGGAAATCACCGTTCTCAAAGCGTCGAAACCATTCCCTACATGATTTATCAGTTGGAGCATCATCACCATAAACTTCAACAAGCATTCGATGCTCTTCAGCTGCACTTTTCTTCCAATTAAAGCAGAAAAGTAAAACTTCCCGCAAATGCTGCTTAGTTAACACAAAATTTGACATATTCAACACAGTAAAAAACAAGGTTTTTAATGGAACTCAAAGCGATATCAATTGAATGACAGATTGACAGATGTCTAACCTCTCTGAAACCACCGAAATCAGCTGTCACTATGAAACATTCATAACCGCCAGAGCCATCTCTTGAAAACGGACTGAATTAATTTGTACTACCAATAAAAAAAACGAAAAAATTCATATCTCAATTACCGTGACACTTAGGACATAGGGTCTAAGGGTGAAAAAACTAGCAAATGACCGCCCCCAACCCCTCAAAAAATTATGTTGGTCCATGTGCTAAACACCCTGTATTTATACATCGTTTTGTTCGTTATACCGAACGTTACGTACGAACATGCACGCATTATCAAACGAGCACATACATGCATAATAAAACCTGTAAAAAAATCCTCTTTGAAATAGTGGCTAAATTGCAGAGCGATTTTTGCTCTTCCGTTTGGCCCGAGCCACTCGTATTTAGTCGCGACAACAAAATGGTACATATACGTATGGACGTAGGTACATGCATCTGTCATCGGGGTGTCGACCGATACGTGAAAGAGCAGTGATTCTCGGTGCATTTCACACCCCATTTTCCGCCCCAGTGCTCTATGTTCCAAGCGCCCGATTCCAGGTCCTGGCCTTTCGTTCCTCTTCTATTTTTTTGCCCCGGCGTTTATTCTCGCCGCTTTTGCCGACAGAAATGAGGCCATGAAATATTTAGAACTCGTCTCTTGGTTCGGTGGCCGGAGGGGGGGGGGGGGGGGCGAGGGGGAGCGGAAGGAAGGAATTCCTTGCGCGCTTAGGAATGGGAATTGCTGGTTAAACGATACATTGTTGGATGTTCCTTGTTAACGGATCTGCACAAGCTTGGAGCTCAACAAATTTGTGGATTTTCAATATTTTTTTTTCTCATGAGATTATTGGGTTGACGAGGTTGGGATTTTTAATTTTCAAATATTCAGCTGACAGCACGAGTACACAAAGCTTTCTTTAGCTATCGTCACCCCATATGGTTTGAGTTTAGTACTACCTAAGAACTAAAACAGAAAAATAAGCATTACCTAATTAAATATCTACACTACTCCAAAGAATTAAAGGAACAGCACATTTCTTCCCTTTTTTTTAGTGTTTTTGGAGCACTGTATTTCTGCGAAAAATGGTCGTATCGAGATTTAAAAAAAAAGCATTTTGAAGCTTCAAGTGTTTAGTATTGAGATCTTTTGGGTTTTTTTTTATAAGCTACGATTATCTGGTTGTCATAAGAAATAACGCAAGACAAAAATTTTCAATTTTTTTTTGTTTTTTTTCCAGGGTCCGTGGCCTCGGGAAATTTTTTTCAGTTCATTCTATATATAGGTCAGTTATCTTGTTTATTCAGCTACAATTTTGTTTTTTATCAGTCTCTCTACGTCAATTTTTGGCTGAGATATCGGACTTTGAATGAAAAAGGATCCTTTTGTCTTTGATCATCGATATCTGAGTAACCAATGATGGCACAGGGAATTAAGGGGTAGTTTTGAAAATTTTAATACATTCCCTACAAGACCCTTTCATTCATTTTTGAGAAACAATTTTTTTTCCACTCTTAACATCAATTTGAAAAAAATACAAAGAAAATGACTTTTTCTCGTGTTTCAGTAAATCTACCACTACTTTACAAATATTCATGGAAAGACTAACGTAGCCAGGTTTTTTTCAGCTTAATGTACCCCCAGTAGGCCTGTAAATTTTCCAATTGATCCATTGAACGGTTTTTCGGGATCGATTGATCAAAAACAAATGAAGGAACAAGTGTTCCTAAACATCGTGTCATCGTCATCAAAATGAGAAGAAGAATTTTTTTCGACTTTTTTCCACAACTTTGCACTAGTAACTTGTTAAATTTAAGAAAAAACATTTCGAAAAATTTAAGAATTTTTTTATTTTTTTAATAAAGAATAAAAAAATTTGAGAGTATCAATTTTTCAATCAATGCAATTGAAGATGAGTGAAATTATGGTACGCAAAGATCGAATCGTGTGTAATATGAGTCAGTATTGTTTCCTGAAATGTTTTACAGATTTAAAAAAAATCGAAAATAAATTTTTTTCTATTTTTTGAATTTTTTTCTCAAATTTAACGAATAACTAGTGCAAAATTGTGAAAAATAAGTCTGAAAAAAATTGTTCTGTCATATTGATGATGATTACACGATGTTTAGGAACGATACACTTGTTCCTTTAATTTATTTGAAAACTTTGATCAATCGCTGCGGAAAAACGATTCGATGGATCAATTTGAAAATTTACCGGGCTATTGGGGGTACAATAAGCTAAAAAAAAACCGGAAACGTTAGTCTTTCCATGAATATTGGTAAAGTAGTGGTAGATTTACTAAAGCACCAGAAAAAGTCGTTTTTTTTACTTTTTCAAATTGTTGTTAAGAGTGGAAAAAAATGTTTTCCTTACAAATCTATGAAATGCACTTGTAGGAAATGTATTCAAGTTTTCAAAACTACCCCTTAGTTCCCTGTGCGATCATTGGTTGCTGAGATATCGATGACCAAAGACAAAAGGATCCTTTTTCATTCAAAGCCGGATATCTCAGTAAAAAATTGAGGTAGGGAGACTGACAAAAAACGAAATTGTAGCTGAATAAATAAGCTAACTGAGGTAGGCATTAGCTCAACTGAAAAGAATTTTCCCGAGCCCGTGGAACCTTGAAAAATAAACAGAAAAAAATTGAAAATGTTTGTCTTGCGCTATTTCTTATGATTGCGCGATAACCGTAGCTCACAAGAAAATTTTGCGAAAAAATCTCCAAACTAGAGACTTGAAGCTTCAATATGCTTTTTTCTTTCATCTCGATACGACCATTTTTCACAGAGACACAGCGCTTCAAAAAACACTTAAAAAAAAGGGAAGAAATGTTCTGTTCCTTTAATTGTTTGGAGTAGTGTAGTTAAAAAAAAAAATTAATTGGTCATATGTACGGAACCCTAATAGAGCGAGGCCCGACTCGTACTTGGCCGGTTTTTTTCAATTGTTTCTTCCATTATCTTTTTAATGCTCCTCATTCGATCTCCATTTCTTATCATACCCAGAATGTTTCTTATTTCTTTCCTGCCTCACCCTGTATATGGTTCCCATTTTCGTTCTTTACATTCCTACACAGGAGCTCGCATATATACATGCATATGTACATATATATATATGCATATATATATAAATATGAAAAACGAAAAATGGGCTCTCCTTCATTCGAGCATTGCAACTCCGCAGGCAGGCTCATTTCGTCGAGCTCGGAGCTCACATTTGGCGACACGTAAGAAGCGAACACATCTCGAAAATGCAACCTCCCAGAGGGCAAAACCGAGAGGAAAGATGGAACGGCAGGCAAGGCAAGATGCCCAAAGAAGAAGGGCAGGATGGGGGTGTGGGCGGGTAAGGGGAAGAAAATTTAAAATCAGTTTTCTCATCTGCGAGGCTCCTTTCGGTTACGCGGTCGGGCTCATAGATCTTGCAAATGCGAGAATCCGAGCCGGATATAAAATACTTTCTTATTCGAAGGGATATATACAGAGCATATCGCCTACGAAGTGTAATCATCCTCCTTTCTCTCATTTCTCCCTTGCCCATTTATAACTCTCATTCGAGACGATTCATTTTCACGTCTGTCCGAAGTGCGCGCGCCTGACTTATATATTCTTGAATTTACGCGAACTCCAAGGACGACTAAATCATATTAATAAATTTGAACGAACTTTCGATTGTGAAGGAACTGAAAAAAAACGTCGGGCATTGTTGAACATAATTCGAGGATATATATCGTCTTCTGGTTATATTCTAGTACTAGCTTCCGCCCGCGTTGAATTTGGTCCAAAAAAACTTCATTAGAAGTAGCACCCCGCATTAGGGGTTTTAAAAAGTCCGAAAATATTCGTTTTATTATTTGTTTTGAAGGATATTTATACCAAGTTTCAAGTTGAAACTCATGGAAAGTTTTCCATACAAACCTTTACATCCCTTTCCATCCCCTTAAGAGTTGAATTTCGAAAGATCATTTCTTAATGCACTTCTACACCTTCTAAGGAACATATGTACTAAGTTTCGAATTGATACACGCAAGGAATATAATTTCCCACATAAAATTTTACATCTCATTTCACCCCCTCAAGAGTTGAATTTCGAAAAATGCTTAGTGCACTTCTACACATTCTAAGGAACATATGTCCCAAGTTTCAAATCGATACATGCAAGGAATATAATTGCCCATACAAACTTTTATACCTCATTTCACCCCCTTAAGGCGGGCAACCACTTTAGGATACCGAACATTAAATGATTTTTTGGATTTTTTTATTGTAAAAAAAACGGAAATTTCCGCAACTCTGAAAATGATTTATTCATATTTTCATACATCTCTGGTATTTTTTTCAATTAATTCATGCATTAATTAAGGTGTAATCTGCTGTGTCCCTTGGCGTGTCCTCATCGTCGTTGTCGATTTGCGGGAATTGTGCAGCTCGCAATTCGCATCTGAAATAGTCCAACAAATTTTTATACATTCTTGAGATGTTTTTTAAGAACATGAACCTAAATTTTGAAAAAAAAAATCGAGAATTGATTGTTGGAACGTGTTTGAAAAAAAATGATCGATTTTTAGCATCTTTTTCTTGGCATTTTGCAATAATAAATATGGTTTAAACAATCTAATCTTTCCAACTTTAGGTTCATGTTTTAATAAATTATATTATGTAAACGTGTTCCAAATTTGAAGATGATCCATCAATTAGTTTTTGAGTTATGATTCCCGCAAATTGAAAAAATGCCGTTTCGAGAAAAACAAGTTTAAAGTTTCACAAACAAAAAACTCAAAGTCAAATGGTTTAATCAAATGATAAAGTGTCTTACCGATTAATCAGCGATTCCAGCAGCATACAGCAGTCCTTCCTCTTCCTCATGCAACTCATTTGAAGCTTGCATTTCCTCTTTACGAACTATTCGAGCTTCGTTTGTCTCTAATAAACTTTTTCTATTTTGCCGAGCCACGCGCATCTGATCCATTTGCTTGGCATATCCGTAGCTCTGCCTGCCAACTACGATTTGTAGTTCATTCATAACCATGAGTAGGGCTGAATTTCCTTCATTGAATAAAATAGCAGCAAGAAATTCCGCTACCTTGATCATTTTGTACCCAGAATGGAGATGTTCTGGAGCTAATCGCCAAATGGTCGAGTTTGGGTTTGTTTGGGTTATGAAAACCCAAACAAACAATCTAACTGAGCGCTCGTGGATACCTGAGCATCCTTAGGAGTCAAGCGTAGAGTCTTTATCATTTATATACATACCGTTAGAAGAAATCCGAATATTGTTTTGAAATTTTCAGGGTGTATTCTTAAGATATTTTGATAACGATTTATGAAATTAAAAAAAAAATTGATTTTTTGAAGCATCTAAAGTGGTTGTCTGCCTTAAGAGAGAATTTTCGAAAAATCTGTTCTTCGTGCACTCGTACACGTTCTGAGGTACACGTACACGTTCTAAGGTACCCGTACACGTTTTATTTCGCTTATATATATAAATATATATATATATATATATATATATATATATATATACAGGGTGGTCCAATAACTATTAGCACCTTGGATATCTTCGAAACTATAAGGTTCACAGAAATATTTGCTGAAATGAAATTGCACAGTACGAAAGGGGCCATCCGATAGCGATAATAGTTTTTTTCCAGGTGGACGTAGTTCGGACATTTGAAGGTCAACTCCATTTTTTGAAATGGATCGGGATGTTTTTTTTTCTGTATCATGAAAGAGGAGCATAAAACGAGTTCAACAACCTATAACATAAGGCCATTGAAGGTCATAGAAAGTACAGAAAGGCGATAATACTTACAGTTTCGGTAGTCAAATTCGACCGATGACTTGAGTACATATCTGTACGTCTAATTTCTCGTTCTATCGATTGCGGATGTCGAAAAGGGAGTTTTCATTTTTAAAAAAAGTTGACCTTGAAATCACCCTGCAGGTCATGGTCAAGGTCACGATCGAGGTCACCACTAGATGCGCCTTGTTAAAATTGATAACTTTGGTCTTAACGATAGAATTTAAGAAGCTTCTATTCTTGTCCGAGGTATCCATACTGTGTTTAAGTTTAATTAACCCTGCAGTGACCTTCAAGGTCAAAGGGGACCGGTGACTTAAGTACATATCTGTACGTAAAATTTCCCGCTCTATCGATTGCCGATTTCAAAAAAGGGGGTTCCCGTTTGAAAAACAAAAGTTGACCTTGAAATAACCTTGAAGGAGATCGCCAAGGTCAAAATGAAGGTCACCATTGAATTCCTTGGGAAAAGTTACTTCAAGAACGACCTCAACATTTTGGGAAATTGTCTTACCTGCGGAAATATTCAGCCGCCCCGTTACTTTTGTGACACCCTGTATATATATATGGGGCATTCCATACCAATTCGACCTGGGTCTCACCCTCGACCCCTCAAATCTGGTTCCCGATTTTTCCTATCATTACTCTCACTCTATCAAGCAATTACAATTTTTTTCAGATTTTTCAAAATAAATTTGAGCGCGGCATGAATTTTTGAATTTTTTTTTTTAACACCTCGATGGCTGTAATCGAAAAATCTGAAAAAATTCCCAAAAATACAGTGTCAGATATAAAAAATGTTGGTGTAAACTTCATAATGTCTGGGTTTTTGCTTCAACCCGTTTTTTAGCTTTTTGATAAAAAAAAAATGAGAAAAATAAGAAGCAGAGGTCAATTTACTGTAGACTGTTGCTCGAAATTTTGTATGCATAGTACCAGATTAAAAAAAAAAATTCTCCGATTTTTCTAAAGTGTATTTTGTAATTTTCGAATTTTTTTTTTATCATGGTTGACAAAAACCCTAATTAGGGATTTGGGAATGATGCGAATTGCACTGACAATAAGCGTAAGATGCCTGGTGAGGTTCGGTACACTCTAAACTACTATTGAACTACTACTGTAGACAGTAGCTTGAATATTTTTGATGATAGCAAACGGTTTTTGGACATTTTTAAGGATTTTTTAAAGCATTTTTTTCTGTAATATCATCGTAAAATCATGATTAATTAAAAGCGGCCATGAACAGTGATCGCTCTTAATTAAATAATTAAGAGCGGAATTAATTTTTAATTTAACAATCAATATCAATTTTAATCATCAATTCGCATGGTTTTATCTACGCTTTATTCCAGAAACTACAATGAAATCATCGTAGAGAATAGCATTTCCATCACTGACAATCTGAGATGCGTCAACACATTTTTATATCACATGTGCCTTTAAAATGATTTTTGATATAATAAAAAGGTTCTGCAGACTTTTTTTATTTATTTTTCTTTATAATGTTGTGGATTTTAAATTAATTAATTATTTATTTAATTAAGAGCGATCACTGTTCATTACCGCTTTTAATTAATCATGATTTTACGATGATATTACAGAAAAAAATGCTTTAAAAAATCCTTAAAAATTTCCAAAAACCGTTCGCTATCAGCAAAAATATTCAAGCTACTGTCTACAGTAGGAGTTCAATAGTAGTTTAGAGTGTATCGAACCTCACCAGGCATCTTACGCTTATTGTTAGTGCAATTCGCATCATTTCCAAATCCCTAATTAGGGTTTTTGTCAACCATGATAAAAAAAAAATTAGAAAATTACAAAATACACTTTAGAAAAATCGGAGAAATTTTTTTAAAAATCTGGTACTATGCATACAAAATTTCGAGCAACAGTCTACAGTAAATTGACCTCTGCAACATTTTTTATATCTGACACTGTATTTTTGGGAATTTTTTCAGATTTTTCGATTACGGCCATCGAGGTGTTCAAAAAAAAAATTCAAAAATTCATGACGCGCTCAAATTTATTTTGAAAAATCTGAAAAAAATTGTAATTGCTTGATAGAGTGAGAGTAATGATAGGAAAAATCGGGAACCAGATTTGGGGGGTCGAGGGTCAGACCCAGGTCGAATTGGTATGGAATGCCCCATATATATATACACCCTTGGCCAAAAGTTTTGGGCACCCTGCAATTTTTCTTTCCGGACAAAAAATTGAATATCTCGGCCAAAAAAAATCGAAAACTAATTTACCAAACGGGATTTTGAAGAGAGTAAAGTCAGCTTCAATTTGCTTTTTTAATTTTATTTTTTCGATTTTTTTTGTGCCCGGTACGTCATTTTGAAAATGACGGTTTTTCACGATTTTCGCACCTCGCAAAGTCGTGCGCTGGACTTCGGAAAAATAGAAATCTCGCTATTTAGTGAAATGATCTTAGAAAAGGGAAGTGTTAGCTTTAGTTTCGTTTTTTAAAAAAAAATTTGCAATTTTTTTTTGCAGAGAAATTCAGTTTTTCTTGAAAAAACGGCAGGTTTCCGTAAAGCCGGCATTGTGCAGCGTATCGTGAAAACTATGAGGTTGAGAATATTTGTCCTAAGGACTAAAAAGTTTTGTTTTGTTATTTTGGAGTTGTTAAATTTTTTTCAGATTTTTGTTGGCAACATTTTTTTTCATCGGTAGTTTTGGTTGATCGTCGACGATTAATCTAATTAATTTATTGCCATTACATTGAAACGAAGATGTTTTATTGAAAATATCTTTATTTCAAAGTAACTTTTCAAGAAAACGGACATAATTGAATTTGTACGTCGTACGAATCAAATGATGTTCTGAGCTTATACAGAGTGAAACGAATGAGTACTGACTGTCATTCAAATCAAAGATGATCGGGAAAAATAAAGTAATTACACTTGGGCAGATTCGAAAATTAGTGACAAGTGCTCTTAAAAATCAAAAGAAAATGTCGTCTGATCAGTACGACATACAAATTCAATTACGCCTTGACCAAAAGCATTAAGCACCCTGTGTTTTCCTTCATTTTCTAGTTTAGAGCATACCATTGAACTCTTATTGTTTTTAAAATGTATTTATTAGTCAATTTTTACGATCCAGATGTTTTGCAATTCACTCAAAGCGGTTCTTTATTGTTTAATTTTATATTTGATGATGCGAACTTAGCGTTAGTGCAACACAACTATAATAGCTTTATGTACTTTTGAAAATATCAATATTTTATAGGAGTGCCCTATATATGTGGCCAAAGATGTCAGTAGCTTTTCTCTTCTTGATATTTCCCTTAAAACATCTTCGTTTCAAAGTAACGGCAATAAATTAGTTAGATTAATCGTCGACGATCAACCAAAACTACCGATGAAAAAAAATGTTGCCAACAAAAATTTGAAAAAAATTTAACAACTCCAAAATAACAAAACAAAACTTTTTAGTTCTTAGGACAAATATTCTCAACCTCATAGTTTTCACGATACGCTGCACGATGCCGGCTTTACGGAAACCTGCCGTTTTTTCAAGAAAAACTAAATTTCTCTGCGAAAAAAAATTGCAAATTTAAAAAAAAAAACGAAACTAAAGCTAACACTTCCCTTTTCTAAGATCATTTCACTAAATAGCGAGATTTCTATTTTTACGAAGTCCAGCGCACGACTTTGCGAGGTGCGAAAATCGTGAAAAACCGTCATTTTCAAAATGATGTACCGGGCACAAAAAAAAATCGAAAAAATAAAATTAAAAAAGCAAATTGAAACTGACTTTACTCTCTTCAAAACGCGGTTTGGTAAATTGGTTTCCGATTTTTTTTGGCCGAGATATTCAATTTTTTGTCCCGAAAGGAAAATTGCAGGGTGCCCCAAACTTTTGGCCAAGGGTGTATATATATATATATATATATATATATATATATATATATATAGAAGACTATTTTTAGTTCTCATAATTTTAACTATACCTATACAGGGTGTTAGGCGTATGGACCGACACAATTTTTGGGGGGATTGCAAGGGTCATTTCCTAGTTTTTTCACCCTTAGACCTTATGTCCTAAGTGTCACGGTAATTGAGATATGATTTTTTTTCGTTTTTTTGTAATTACCTGAAATTTCGCCTTTAAAGCATCATAACTTTTTTTCTGTGTGGCTGTAAATAGCACGAAATAATTTCTGTTGTATTCTGCAATGTATGTTTATTATAAATAAATCATTATTCGATACAATTGGTTTCAAGAAAATGACTCATGAGCTTCCGAAGTCTTAAAAAATGTGTCAATGTATGAAAAATGTCAACTTCTGAATTTATTATAAAAATACACTAAAAACTATTTTGAACTTAGCTTTGTTTTAAAAAGTTCTGTAGTTTATACCCTTTCCAACGGTATGCTACATGTCATAGAAATCATTAATTATGTGGTCAAATTAAGAGATACTAGTGTGCCAGGGTCAGGGTTAAGAAAAGACTTTTTATGTTTCCGATGTTTTTATTAAACTTGAGCTATAAATTTTGCTCAAATTAACCTTCTTCACTCCGTATGCATGCAACAAAAGTTATTTCGTGCTATTACAACCACCAACAAAAAAGTTATGACGATTTAAAGCCGAAATTTCGGGTAGTTAAAAAAAACCGAAGAAAACATCATGTCTCGAATTACTGTGACACTTCGGACATAGGGTCTAATGGTGAAAAAACTAGCAAATGATCGCTCCACCCCCCCCCCCCCCGCCGCCAATGCCTCACAAAATTGTGCCGGTCCATGCGCCAAACACTCGCTATACATCTTGTACAGCGGGCGGGTCATCTCGGATGTGCGTGTGGAATGGTGGGGTGCGTGAAACACTAGTGTGAGCACGGGTAATCTCGGATGTGCTTGTGAAATGGTGGGGTGCATGAAACACTAGTGTGGGCGCTAGTCACCTTGGATGTGCGTATGGAATGGTGGGGGGCGTGCAACACTCCTACTGCCCGACCTCGACGAAGATCCACACAAAGTAGAGAGCGCGCTAACATATATAGGTATAGCTAGAGAACTGAGCCCTTTAGCTATAGATATAATAGGAGCGCGGTAAAAAAATAACTTTCAAAAATCGATATCTCGAAAATTATGGTGCGTCGCCAAAAATCCATTTCCAGCATTAAAATAAAGGTGTATGCCAAATTTCAGATCAAAATTCGCTTTCCGCGTTTCGGACGTACATCCCTTCATTTAAGTAATTAATTATTTCAACACTATCTTCTTTTTGTCAATAAACCTTAAAATCGCCGGAAAAAATCCTTGGTAATTGAGAATAATTTTGTGTAAATCAGAAAATTCTCGCTGCAGAGACCGAGATGTACCGACCACGTGACCTGCGAGCACCAGTCATTGAAAGTGAAAGATTCGACATCCACAACCAAGCTATAATTGGACGTGACGTTTACCTAAAAAAATACAACAAAAAAAGCCTTCTTCAAGAAAAACAATAGGAGGCAAAGCAGGCAAAACAGTCCCAAGAGGGTAGGCTAGGGTCAGTACGCTTTCAGTACGAACGACAAATCAAATTTTCGCTCAGACCGTGGAATGGTGCATGGAAGGAAAGTGCAGAGGAACAGCCCTCGCGATCCTCATCCCCCGATGAGCCGCCATCCTTTTCCGGAGCCACGCTGAAATAGCAAGGATGGAGTGGGCCATTGTTGCTTTTTATATGCAAAGCAGGGTTAAATTATCACCGGAGAAAGGAGCGGTAGTGGTAGGAACAGTGGAATTTCAGTAGCCACATGTATACATGTGAGTGAGTGTGTGTGGGTGTGTGTGAAGGGAAGAGGATGGATACTGCGGTCCGGACCGTTCCCTCATCCCTCTCGACCCGAGCTTGGCCATTGTGATACTTGCTGACCGGAAGCATCATTGTGCTCTCTCTACTTTCTGAATGTACAGATATATCCATTCGCTTTTGGGGCTACCACTGTGCTCCCATTTTGCTCTCTCTATCTCTCTTTCTACCTCTGCGTCGTATCCTTTACTTTGGATCTTCCGGTGATGCCCTTCTTCATCCCTTTCACCTTGGATTCGTACTCCTCTGAACAATCTCCGCGTATACCTACCTACTCTCCATTGAAGGTCTTCTATACCTTTGGATAGTCGGAAAATAAGCCGGTTTTTCGATTTTTTTTTTTGGAAATACTAATAAAGCATTCAAAATGAGGCTTGCAGGGCTTCTTTTACTTATTTGTAGGTACTCAAATCAATTTTTTATTTAAAAAAAAATACAAAATGCCGAAACAGTAGCTGATAGAAAGAGAACGTCTTTTTTTAGGCCTTCCATGAGTGGATTCGTTGGAGACGCACATGAATACCTACAACGATAAATCTTTTTTTTTCGTAATCTACATGAGTTTCGCTAGTGTGAAGGTGCGAGGTCCGGACTGTACGGGGTGGATGCACGAAAACAGCCCACCCAAGCCGCAATGACTTTTGCCAGGTCATCAGAGGAACGTGTGGTTTGGCGTTGTCCTGGTGGAACATTAAGCCCTTTCTGTTCGAGAATTCGGACCACTTCTGATCGATTGCTCGGTTTAATTTGGCCAATTGTGAGCAGTAGGGTAGACTGGGTACGGTTGTAACGGAATAGGTTGAAACACTGCGAATATTCACGAAAGTATAAGTGGTGTGGAGAGGGTTACAAGGGGAAAGACGCACGTCTTACAAGCCTTGACACGCTTGGCAGTGCCTACGTGCCACTTCCCACAAAACTGGCGCTCGCAGCGGGGCCCATTGAGTTTTTTCGTTCAAAAGTAAGTATTTTTGATGAATTTCTTTTTTATATGACTTCATTGATATATAAGTTTGCGTATTGGCTAATTTTCTGAATAATTATTCCAATGTAGAACTTAGTAATCAAGCAACTGTATATTTGTAGGTTACGTTTCTTGGTCATTGGGATAGTTTTATTGCCGAAGGGGGGGGGGGGGGGGGTGGTGAGTACGGTTGTAACGTTTGTCTTGAACCGTATAAACGGAGTAGACCAGGAGAAAAATGGGTGAAATGTCAAGAAGGCTGTCAACTCTGGTCTCACTTGGAGTGTACTGACGGTAGTCGCCATTATATTTGCCATAATGGCGACTAATCTAATTAAGTTTTCTTGGGAATGCTAATTTGTTTTCATTTCAAATTGTTTAAGCAGTATTTTGTTGATACGATAAAGATTATCTTAATTAATTAAAAGCATTGTTCCTTATTTAATGCTAGTTTAAGATAAAAATAATAAATATGTTAATGCTCATCTCATTAATGTGGTAGACTGATTATATAGGATTATAAAAATGTTACCTCAATAGTAATAAACAGTGACACATCAGAGTCAAGTAATTTGCAAGTATCAATATGTATTTTTAATTAAAAAAAAGTGATTACAATGCCATGTAATGTGTGTTATTTGGATGTGTTACAACTGACCCTTCAGCCCTGTTACAACCGCCTGCTTCCTTGCCCAGTCAATAGCCTTTTCTGATCAAGTTCTTCGCTCAGTTTGTTCAATTGTCGGCTGCAGCGTTTCGCACTCACCGTCTGACCAGTTTCCAGGAGTTCGTAATAAAGCACACCCTTCATATCCTGTCCAAGGCGTGGCTGGTCACTAAGATCGAAATCACCACTTCTGAAACATGTGTACCAATAATTACACGTTTTATAAGACACAACGTCGGCACCAAGAACACTACAAATTAATTCCCGTGCTTGAGAAGCATTTTTTCCTTGTTGGAATTCGTATAAAATGCAGTGCCGAGTGTGCTGTTTATCAGTTGCCATCGTAACCTCTGCTATTCTGAATGGTTATGTAACTCACGTAGACTTGTCGTTCAGTGTTCTGAAACCTTGCGTCCGATCCTTTCAAAACCACAAAAGACCGCGAAAATAATTCTATTTCAAATATAATTTTAAGCTTGAAGAAAAAAATCTGTAAAAATTAAGTCATACACCTAATATTTCAGAATTTTTCATCCAATAATTTAGTAGTTATAAACATATGAATTTAACACGGTCGCTTATGGGGAAAAAGCTTCTGCAGACGTAAATGGAATTGCAAAACGAATGAAACTAAATTGCCGTAAATTCGAAAAATATTATATCATCAAGATTTAGGATCAAGCGATTAATTATGCTGAGTTTCAAATGAATCGACTGGGTTATTATCGAGAAATTAATTAAAGTAACGAGGAGTATCGCCTTTTTTAACGATGAATTAATAGCAAACGAGGCAAGCTTCAATACGTTAACAAACCCGAATATCGCGATTCTATCATTCGAGTCGATACCTCGATGATTTTTTTTTTTCGCCACTCCCATATATACACACAGGCCCCCACATTTCAAATAAAATACGAATCATTGAGAAGGTCGCGGGATAAACATGAGATATCTCGAAAAATTATCGCGGCATCGATTTCCGGTTACGTGTTTCCTGATCAAATCTCCGTAAAATAACATTATCATTGTTAAACATTGTCACTACGACTATCGTACTCTCTCTGAAATAAATATTGCTCGTTTCGGTTTTCTTTGAAAGATATTTTAAAAAAAATGAAAAACATAACAAATGGAGAGTGTAAAAAAGTTAAAAATCCGAAATTGCGTGTTTGAGGGCTGGTCCGAAATTCATCTCTGATGGAATGAGTGGATTGGATAATTAAAATTTGTCGCAAATGAGGCCACGAAATCGAATATGTCAATCAATTTATATAAAGGTCTACTGGTTAATAGTCTACATGTATTTACATGTTCTCCGCTATCAAATAACCTGGTAATGCTTTATGGAGTAAACCATTTGACAGATCTTATTTTTATTATTTTTTTTTAAGTGAAGGATAGGCAACGTTAAACATCAATTTGAAAAGAAAATCTGTTGTACGAAATCAAACTTTTTTTTCTTCTATGTCTGTAGTTTGAGGACACAGTAACAAAGAATTATCGACAATAAAATAAGAATAATTCGCAAACATTTTTAAATTAGGGATCCAACACTTTGCAAGTCTAATAATTTTCGTAGTTTTCTTTGAAATAAATGCAGGTTGTTTTTTTATTTATTTTAAGGGCCCATTCAGGATACTATTAAGTGATTAGCTGCAAAATTTCAAAAGGAGTCACCGTTGTGTATTTGAGATATTGGCAATCAAAGATTGCACAGTTTTACACGTGTCCTTATAAGGAGCAGTGGAAAATTTGACGTTTCACGCAATAACTTCGAACCTTTTCCACAGATTTTTTTATTTTTTATTTTCAATCACAAAGGAACATATGACGAAGTGGGTAAAAAAATTCATGAATTTTGACCGGCTAGTTTCAGAGATATAGCGATTGAAATTAAGCAATGCCTAGCGACGCTAGCGCCACGAATCGACTGGAGCCAGACTAGAGCCGTCGATCTGGCAACGTTGCAAGTGTTCAGCATCTTCATCGATGGAAAATGTATCTAGAGACGCGGCAGCTTTTTTCATATTACTATTACATATGTATATAATAAATATAATATATATATATATATATACAGGGTGTCCCTCTTATCTCTACCACCCGAAATAACTCGGTAATTATCTACGACACAAAAAAATGTTCCAGAAAATTTATACGGTGTGAAGGGGGTCATCAAATGCGACCATTTTTTTTTATTTTGGTGGAGGCGCTGACGCACAGTGAAGGTTACCTCCATTTTTTAAAATGAAATAGTACATTTTTTTTTTTCAACCATCTTGTGGAGCACCTCAAGCCGCATAAAAAACATTAGGGGGTCAGAATCGGTCAAGGTCATTCAAGGTCAGTATCGATGAAAATCGGATAGATACCAAAAATATTTTCAAATTTATATTTTATTTCAATAGATGTTCAAAATGACCTCCACCAGCCTCCAAACATTTTTGCAGTCGGACAGTCAGACACCGTTTCGATCGTAGAATGCTTTCCGGAGTGATGCTGTTACACGCATTGATGATGCGTGTATTGCTCAGCATACAACAAACGCGCTCTTGTGGAATTTTTTCTTGCTTCACCGTAACACAGTATCATGTTCACTTTTTCGAATTGCCGGTACATTTTCAAATTATGAATAGCTCTTATCCAAATTCGAAATCAAACTGAACGTCAACCTCGATTGAGCTACATACGATACAGATTAACGCGGGTTGGTAAATAAACAGAAGGTATTCGAAGTGTTGTCGATGACTACGATGTCCGATATCGCTCATTTCAAGCTAATTTCGAACACCTATTAAAATGAAATACAAATCTAAATATCTCGGATTACTACCAAATATTTGGTAGTGATCCGAGATATTTAGATTTGTATCATCGATACTGACCTTGAATGACCCTCAACGACTTTGACCCCCTAATATTTTTTATGCGGCTTGAGGTGCTCGACAAGATGGTTGAAAAAAATCTACCATTCCATTTAAAAAAGTGGAGGTGATCTTCAGTGTGCGTCAGCGCCTCCACCGAAATAAAAAAAATTGGTCGCATTTGATGGTCCCCTTCACACCGTACAACTTTTGTCTGGAACATTTTTTTGTGACGTCGATAATTACAGAGTTATTTCGGGTGGCAGAGATAAGAGGGACACCCTGTATATAACGCTAGACCAAAATTAGAAGATGTACAACCTACATCATAAGGATATTTCGCAATATTTCGAAGCTTCCATCGATTGAGCGGAGAATAAGCTTTTCAACGTGACCATGGCGAGACTACTACCTTAATGAGTAAAATTTTCTTTCCTTTTTAGGCTATGAAAAATGCTCAAACGTTCCTACGTATCCTTATTAATGCTTTACGATCACAATTTGCAAGCAAAGAGAGGCTTCGGATAGTAATAAAAATAAAGAAATAACAAAATAAAAAATATCTCTGCATTCTTTATTTATTTATTAATTATGCTCATCCAAAGCCTTCTTCTGTCGCAAATAAAAGTCGTAAATTCTCTAATGAGGTTACGTGAAGAGAATTAATTGATTTTTACAGCCAAAAAAAAATCCAAAAATTGAAAAGAATGAATTTCCGTTGCCTTCCAACGGTGCAAACTTCAACATTATAATTGAACGTCATGTAAACTTCGATATGATGCTAAATGACTGCCCCGTGGTCAAATCCAATGTAGAGGAGATAGGGGCTACAATTAACAGGAGTCAAAATTATCAAGCGAGTTGCCGCCAAACTATAAACATTGTAGCTACATATGAACAGTATCTCTTTGAATAGTGGCGGATTCACAAATACCGGTTAATCCTCGCTCAAGGAGCCACACGTCCCATTTTACCAGGTAAACGAACTTTCTCTACTATAGCAATTTTTTTATTTGTGGTTTAATTAAAGTTATAAAACAATGTGGATATTTTTTATTCGATGCTTTGTTTAATTAGCTGCGATATCAGCTTGAGTTTTTTACCGTAAAACTAATACATAATTAAATAACAATACAAATATGACGAATGGAGGTATGGGGCTAAAAGTAACAAACTGACGGGGTAACAATTAACTTGTTGATACATGAACAAAAAAGTTCTTTGACAGTTTTGTGTTTGGTGAAACCAGTTGTGTGTTACAGCGTTCCAAAATGGAGGTAAAAAAAGAGAAAATTCGATACATTCTTCAGTACCACTACGACCAAGGTGAAAAGGCGGAGCAGGCGGCCAAAGAAATTTGTGCTGTTAGTGGACCCAATACAGTATCGAATGCATCAGCAAAGCGGTGATTCCAACGATTCCGTTCTGATAATATGGACATCGAAGATGAGGCACGCTCTGGTAGGCCAATCGTCGAAAATGTCGATAAAATCATGGAAATCGTCGAGTCGGACTGGCATGTGAGCACTTATTCCATTGCCCAGGAACTAAAGATTAGCCAGAAAACCGTTTGGAACCATTTGCATAAGGCTGGTCTCAAGAAAAAGCTCGATGTATGGGTGTCACACGAATGGACGCAAAAGAACTTTTTGGACCGAATTGATGCCTGCAGTTCTTTGCTGAAACGTAATGAAATCAACCCATTTTTGAAGCGAATGATGACTGGCGATGAAAAATGGGTCACATACGAGAACAACAGAACATTAACGGCCAAGAAGGTTTTGCTGTGTGTTTGGTGGGATTGGAAGGGAATCATCCACTATGACCTGCTCCCATTGGGCCAAACACTCAATTCGGACCTCTACTGTCAACAACTGACCAGATTGAAGCAGGCGATCGACCAGAACCGGCCAGAATTGGCCAATAGGAAGGGTGTTGTGTTCCATCAAGACAACGCCAGGCCGCACACATCTTTAACGGAGCGCCAGAAGCTCCGAGAGCTTGGATGGGAGGTTCTATCGCACCCGCCGTATAGTCCAGACCTGGCACCAAGCGATTATCACCTTTTCAAGCATTTGCAAAATTTTCTTAATGGTACAAAATTGGCCTCAAAAGAGGCTTATGAAAATGAGCTGATCAAGTTTTTTACCAATAAGGACGAGGACTTCTTCAATCGCGGAATTATGACATTGCCTTCAAAATGGACAAAAGTTATTGAACAAAACGGCGCATATTTTATCTGAATCGGATAATCCTATCTATGTTAATTTCATCGTCAAAATAAAGCGAAAAAACGCTCATAACTTTTTACTTCATCTAATATATATATATATATATATATATATATATATATATATATATACATAGTACCTTTGATTGCGATTGGAAGAAATGTTATTGATGTGCCTAAATAATTAATACTTAACTGAAATAAAGATTGGCGCAAACATTTATTATTTTAATTTAATTGAAAACCAGATTTATTTAATCCTGTTAAAACCTGCCCCAGTCATGTTACAATGAGCCCCGAAACCGGATTTAATAAAAAAGCGACGCTGTTAATTATCTATTTACATTATATATATTTTTTAATCGTAGCCAGATATATTTCCTTTAACATGGGCTAATAACCATTTTTATACAATCATCCATTTCAGAGATCGAGCTCTTAACTAAAATTTGTTACGTTTGACCCCTGTCTCCCCTAATATAAATTTCTGGTCCACTTTGAAGACGAAAAAGGTAAATGAGAATTGTCGATTCAATGATCTTGTGGGTTGATGACTGGAATTGCATTTTCAGCACAAGAAACGATCCTCCATGCCTATTTTACTTGCATCCAGCATTTTCCGGGGTAGTGCAGTTTTTGAAAGTCGGACTGAAATGAAAGTCTGCCGGGCATGTGTAAACCTTGACCTCGTGATTTTGACATCTGCACCACTTTCTGCAATCTACGTGGGGAATTGGAGTTATGTGGTTGGGTGGATCATAGTTGGGGCATTCTTCTTTACAGCCCGAGGGTCCTGGAACGGTTTTAGGAGTTGTAGTTGGTAGTTCAGGTTCCGGATTCGTTTTAGGGGTTGTCGTTTGTGGATGCGGCAACGTTGAGCCGTCTGTATCAGGACAAGGCGTTTCTGTTCTGGGATCGGACTCGCAGTCAACGTTGAACGGCCAATCGCACACTTGCTCGAATTTATTGAAGTACAGCCTGGAGCCGTCCAAGTCACAGGGACAATCTTGAGGGACTTTCTTTCCATATGCGCACTTGTAGAACTTGGAACAATCGGACTCGTGGGCAATGTGCACTGTGTAATTCATGGACTCTTTTTTCGGGCACTTGGTAGGAACCGGAAGTATTACCCGGAGCATTGACCGAGCGGGTAAAGGCTGCTCGCAATCGACGTTTGTTGACCAATCGCAAATGCCAAGTTTGGGGTTGAAGAGATATCTGTTGCCTCCCAAGAATGGACATTCTCTGAGCTGTTTTTCATTCCCGAGGCACGCGTAATATTTCGTGCAATCGTACTCGTGGGCGATATTTGCGATTTTGTCCTTTGGATTATTCGTCGGACAGCTCGCGACAACGTACTCCGTTCCATTTGCCACGAGCAGAAATGGACTTGCCAATAAAACGCTCAGCACCACTCCACCAAACACTGCGACGAGAATTTTTTTTTTTATTATACGTTGCATCTCGTCGTTTGATTCTAATCATAAAGCTTCCCCTCAGAGCAACCCCTTTTTTTACAGTCTCACGATTATAAAGCGTAAATAAGGGTACTTTGTGAATTAAATGACAATTCTCATGATTTTTTTATAAATTATCCCTCGATGATACTTAGATAGGAGAAAAAAAGTCATTCGATATTTCTAAAAAGTCTAAAAATACATTTTTTTCGAAATCTCTACCACCCCAATGTGATTGAAGACAAATTTAATTCCAATCATTCATGAATGTGAAAATAACAATTTTCACATTAACTCTACGTAAAAATATCAGGCCGATGTCGCAAAATTTGCGTTCGTTAATTTTTTCGAATTCAATTTTCATTTTAGCCATGTTCATTTAATGATATTTAATTTAGTGATATTTAGGGATATTTCATCTATAAAATACAAACACGTTAATGTCTAATTAACAATTAATACATAACATAAAATATTCCGTCAATGGGCCATCGATCGACTTTGTTTATGGGGCTATTCTACTGTGGTGGCTAAAAAAATAAGCTATTTTTTAATAATTTTTTTTTAACTGTTGCTTGTATTGGTACAAAATTTTTTCGCATAAAGGTACACTCTTACAGATTAGAAAACAATTGTTTTTGTTGCATATAAATGTATATTTATTTAACACTTGAGAATTGTGTAAAGGCATGAAAAAAAGTATGTCGCTGGCGTTAATGATTTGCGCTCTCCAGGTAGTCTGAAACAAAAAATTCTAAAAGATTCTTAATCTGTATGAGTGTCGCTATCGCCTGAACTAGAATTATTGTTTTATATTGCGAAATAACAAAATGGCGTCGTTTTTTGCAAAAATGTTCGAAAAACACGTTTTTTTCGTCATAATTCGAGCGAAAGTACTAGTAAAAATTAATATTTTTAACTAATTCTGTTTCGGGCAATAGCGACACTCATACAGATTAAGAATGTTTTTGAATTTATTGTTTCAAGATTACCTGGAGAGTGGAAATCTTCAACGCCAGCGACATACTTTTTTTTCATGCTTTTACCCGATTATAAATTGTTAAATAAATATACATTTATATGCAATAGCAAAAAAATTGTTTTCTATTCTATAAGAGTGTACGTTTAAGCGAAAAAAAAGTTTGTACCGATACATGTAACAGTTTAAAAAAACTAAAATAAAAATAAAAAATTTTAAATAGCTCATTTTTAGAGCCTTCACAGTAGAATGGCCCCTTAAAGTCGACTGAGCGTTGCAGAGGAAAATAAAAAAAAAATCTTAGCATCAAAGACAAATGACCTCAATTCGTTTCTTCTGATAAAAAAAAAACTTCAATTCGTTTTGAAAAAAATGGCCTCATTGGCAAAAAAGTGACTTCAATTGGGGTTTGTTAAATAAAAAATAGAAAAAAATTCTGTTGGATTTGAACGTTTACGAGAATGTCGTTTGATAAATCGAAAAGTTTTTCACAAGTCGACAAAAACATTATGAACCTCCAAGTAAACATTAACTCACGTGAAATCCCTTTCATTATTGCGGCACACTTCGAAATGTCTGTAGCTTCAGAAATGACCGGTAAAAGGTGACTTCACCATGTACCAGAATCTTCGATAGTAAAAAAGATTTCTTTTGGATTAACCGACGTCACCGTGCTGGCGCGCCTCTCGATAAATTCGTGTAAATATATTAATGACGAACTTGAGGCACAAGGTCTCGGTCGAATAATTGATCTTCTCACTGGATCGATTCTTTTATACTCCGTTCTTATCTTTCATTTAGCGAGCCATTTGAAAGCATTTCAAGATTATGAGAGTGAGTCACGCTATCGCAACTTTCCATCTCTACTATCAGATTTTGCGCTTCTACATCAAAGGCATTAAAAAATCGATACATAATCTCAGATTTAACGAATTATTTTTTCACGTCGGTTAATTCTTGTATATCGGAATACCGATTTATCTTGGCGCATATTCCATCCGTTTTTTTTTTTGCGATACCAATTTATCTGAGAGATCGAAGCCTCGTCGCAAAACACTGACCTCCAGACTGTTATTAAGCTCCATCCCAAAAGTTGAGCAACAATACGAGGAAAAAAATATGCAATAAACAATGAGCCAGATTTTCGCGAAAATATCAGCTCCGAAGTTATCTTTAATTTATCTTCCTTCCATTTTTATTATTTTTCAATTTTTTTTCTCAAAGGATCGTTCTTTCTCAAAGGATTTCTCGAACGATATCGTAGTGCTGCAAAGAGGATCAGAAAAAAACGTTCGAGCGATTTTTCGTTGCCCAAATCCGCAAAAAAAAAACATTGGCAATCACAAAAAAATCGCTCGGTCTCGTGACAATTGGTCCGCTGGTTAATTGGTTCCAGTGCAGTTTAACACGCGCAAGAAAAATTATGCAGCAATAACGAAATCCCTTTTTTAGCAAGCACTTTGGCACTGCTCTGAATAGAAAAAAAAATTCAACAGCACTGCAGCTCTTTATCAAGAAATGCTGCATAGCCACTGATAAGAATGTGATTCAGCAAATGCCACGGCTTTAATTGATTTATCGGACAGGGGGCATAGAACGAGGAGAGCGAGAGAGAGGGAGATAGAAGTGTATGAGAGAGAGACAACAAGAGGTGAGGGCGTGTAGATTATTCGAGAGTAATCGATGAAGATAAAATTTTTCATTAATCGATCCATTGATCGACCAAGTGAGGATTAGGTACGCGTCTGCAGAGTGTATGTTAGATATATGAAGATGTATTTGGTATATGCATAACTCCGTAGCGAAAATCGAGTAAATTTCAAACGCGTAATATTTATTTAAAAAAAACGATTTTGATCAACTAAAGGTATATTCCATTCTGTCATCGCTCCACGAGCTTTATTATACCTCTTTCATAGAAGTTCTGCCCGAGTCAAAATTTTCGAGCTGCGTTCAACCTGAAAAATAAAGGCCTCCTTCCCCGAGCAGAGATCAGCGATAGCGGATTATTGGGCACCTAAACGAGGGTAGAATGTTTGGAATACCAATACGTTAGGGCCTCCGATGAACCTCCCGTCTGGTAGAAACTAGACATTGTCACTCAAAGGAGACCAATGCAGAGCGCAACTGAACCTGAGAAACCCCAGGTGGACCTACTTTTAGCGCTCCCGTAGAACCGACTGGCCTACTGTAGGCGCAATGTAGACCCTCTGGACCCTCCATTCAGCCTACTGTAGGCGCACTGTAGACCCTCCGGACCCTCCATTCAGCGAAAACGTATTTATTTCGTCATCGAACGGGTTACCGATCAGGCAACAATGGAGTGTTGATGGAGAAGATATCGAATTTGTGCTCAAAGCAGGTTAGGTGAGTTTGAGGCAACGGACTTGAGATCGAAACCAGGTTAAGGAGGCCTGTGTTCTGCACGTTTCACTTAAACTGGTGGTTGAAAGAAGGTTTGCGAGGACTAAGACCGGCTACACTGGACCAAATGGAGGCCTCTTCGTGGCACTGAACTCGACGAATGGGGTTTGGTAGTAGATTAAACGGAGATTGGGGGCTTGTGCATTACAAAAGAAAGGGGTCCTGCAACTGTTCAGAGGAGGTTATAAATTTTGACTCGGATAAAATCATGGGGTAAAGAAGTCATCTAAGTGGATTTGTGGGCGTCCGGGGAACTAAAGGTTTTATTATTTACACTGTTCTGTAGCGCCCGCAACAAGTAATAGTCCGAAGGTGCAAGGTCTGGACCATACCCCGTACATAAATATTGTCATGGATACAGTCCGATTCGGACTGGGATCCTGGTTTCACGATCGGGACCCAATCGGATATCGGATCGAATTCGGGAGCGAAATGTAACGCTCGCAAATAGAATTTCAGCTAGGATCCTAATCCGGAACTATTAAGGACTCTAGTCCGAATCAAAATAGAAACTTTGCATAGGATCCAGGCTAGAATGCCGAACTTCTAGAAGAAGATCTAGTTAGATATCGAATCAGATCCCAGGGATAAATGTAACACATCACCAGGAGATACCGATCCGTATCAGCTGGAGACGCTGGACGTGTTTTGAAATCATTTATTCAAGGATCTTAAGGCCATGTGTCACACGTCCGGTCGGTAAAAATCCTACTGCCAAGTTTTCTCCTAGACGGATTATATTTCGGGCAAACGAATAGAAAGCCGTTGTTCGTCGTTCAACGGAGCGGAACGTGTTTCTTTTCTTTTTTTCCAAAAATTAACAGTTTCAGAAATCATTGGGAATCTGCAAATCAGCTATCTCTCTCGCACTCATGGCCGCTCGGTCGGTGTGACACTTGGCCTTGAAAAGATTAGATACAAATTGGTGCTACAGTATAACTGTCAAAACTTATATATTTTAATAACAGAATTTCATATTATGTCTCCTATTTTATTACTTGTTAATTATTTTTAAGATTTATATATTATATTCCGGCTCGTCTCTGGCACTATACTTTTGTTTTTATTTTGACGCTATTTTTAATCTTATCTCTATTTTGTAAAATGATATGAGTCGTCCCGTTACCGCAATTTTTAAACAATTTCCCTTAGCCTGCTAAGACATAAATAAATTTTCATCTCATTAATTTCATTTCTCTCTCTCTCTCTCTCTCTCTCTCTCTCTTTATTTATATTTTTTTTATCATTGTTACTACTTATTATTTCATATATATAATATCACAGTATGTCTACTATTTTATTTATTGCTAATTAGTTTTACGATTTATATATTATATACCGCCTCGTCTCTTATTTTACTTTGTTTTTGTTTTTTTTTGTTTCTATTTTAACTTGAATTCAAATTTTAATTTTATCTCTATTTTGTAAATTGATATAAGTTATCTCGTCACCACCATTTGCGAAATTTTCCCCATAGTAAGCTAGGGCAGAAATAAATTTTCATTTCATTTTATTTCTCTTCATCTCTCTCTCTCTCTCTCTCTCTTTGCACTCTACAGAATGTCCAACATGTTCCACGAATATACTTCAAGCCCTTCTAACAAAACGACCCCCCCCCCCCCCCACCGTACATCTCTATATGCCTGCGTGTATTCGTAGGTACTGCAAATATTGAGCTGATGAGACGCACTAGACATACTCACACCCACGCACACACTGACGTTGGGTAGTTGCGAGCATCATCATTCTCCGTGCTCACTCACTCGTTCTCCAATATAATATCGTAAATTGATTGAATCTATTATAATCTAGTACATGCCACAGATCGGTGGTGGCATAACCGTCCGCACAATTCAGGAATTTTGTGCATGATCGAATAGAGGAGATGAGGCTGGATGAGGAAATTGTACATTGGACGCTCCAGGAGTAACGTCGAAATCGGGTATTGATGCGCCTAATAGTAGGAGGGGGGGGGGTAAAAAAGATGGAAAATGATTCGAATCGGGACGAAGATTGTTTCACGATGAAATACGTTTATCCGCTTGACGATTGAGACTCGTATCGATGCTACGAAAAGTTTATCGTCTTATTCACATATTTGGATTCGATACCATTTGATGGGTCTTCATAAGCTTGGGGCCCTAAAAGAAAATTGATTTTCAATATTTTTTTCTGACGAGAGCATTGGGATGATGAGGTCGGGTTTTTACACACTATTGATACATAGTCTTGCAAAGTTTGAGTTTTTTTTTCATTGCAAAATATTGATAATCAATGAAGTTATTATTATTTAAGCAAAGTACCTTCGTTGGTGCATGGCGAATCGATGTGGGCGGTTCTAGCAACTAGGGCCGCGATGTTGAAGTGTGCATCGTTGAAATGCAACGAAAATTAATTATTTTCAATTGCACGGTTTTTTTTCGGCTGTGGTAATAACCCAGACGTTTTTATGTATTTTTATGAGAGATTTGCGACCCCGATTTGCAAAAAAAAGAGAAGTCTTTTGATAAGCATAAAAACAAAGAAATGAAAAATTAACGAAAAAATCGTTGCATTCCAGCAAATAATAGGTAAATAGGTAATAATATGTCAATAATAGGTAATAGGTACATAGGTCAATAATTGGTAATCATAGGTAATATATAAATACTAGGTAATCATAGATAATGATAATTAGTCAATAGTCGGTCAGAATTAGACATGTTTATCCACTGGTGCTGTATTCTAATTTCTTTCCAGTGATTTCCTTTTCTGATAATTCTCAAACCAGTGTAACGAGTTTAGCTCATCTGCTGAAAATTTGCAAAATAAATTTACTTCTTAAGAATTGACAATGTACGTTTCATAAAATGTTATCACAAAATCATTTCATTCATTTTTCTTTTGTATTTTGACGAAATTTAATTTTCTGTTTCTCCGTCGAAACAAGCTTTGGTAATTTTTTGAGAATATCACGGTGAGATAAACAAAAAACGTTGTGTACTTTTCTGTACAAATATAATATTCATATGTATAAGAATATTATAATGTTTGTGCAGCACAGTGATTTCCAAATATAACATTTAATAAAAATATAAAATCGTTATCCTTTACAGTGTCCATGTCCGGAAAATGTGTATGCACAATAATAATAACAACAAGCGGGTACAAAAAAAAAAGAGAATTTTCGCTGCCTTTCGACGATGCAACGACCAGTCTCTTTCATCCTTTTATTTCCTAATTTTTATTTACATGCAAAACCTTTTTTTTCCAGATTTATCTTTTACATCTCTACGTGGGTAACCTACAAAATATTTTTTTCATTTTCATAGCTAATAGTCTGCGAAAAAAAATGAGATAAAAGTATCCATTACGTTCCAACGATGCAAACTTCAATTTTGTTAAAAATGTGATTTAAATCCGATTCTTTCACAGTATTGATAGTTTGCTATTGTTCGAACGCATTTACTCTTGCTTTCGTTTCCTCATTTTTTTATTATGTAGAATCTTGTTTTTCGCAACATTTATTAGGGATTTTTATGGATGAAATTAGGCGAAAGAAATCAATTTTCATTGCATCCCAACGATACAAACTTCAAACTCATCGTAGACACACACACACACACACATGCAAACTTCTATACGCGCGCGCGCGCGTATAGAAGTTTGCATGTACGTTGATGGTGTTAGAACGAGCAACAGCGAGGGCACCGTCTGTGTTTCGCGCCCCTTTGATCATTGTAATTATTCTCACTGAAGAGGAATGTTGGATAGGTTGCATACTCCCTTGGTACTTCATCTACGACGAATTGCGGATGAGAGTAACTAACCACGATCGTGACCACACGATCCTAAAGGTCTCTCTCTCTCTCTCTCTCTCTCTCTCTCTCTCTCTCCATCTTTCCCTTGTTCCCTCCGTAGTTTGCATGTACCCTTTCTCGATGGTGTTCCCGTCACTTCAAATGGATTGGCCGGCAGATCTCGCTTTCCCAATATTTTGCATGTTGAAATACGAGACCGTGATCACTCTCGGGCTTTTTTCGCTGTAACGAGGGAGTTGATTATGCACTTGGGAAATGGTGTAACGTCGTTTGAATTTTTTATTTTGTCCCAGTTCGAAGCGAATTTGCGATAATTCTGAATTGACGACGAATAATCGATGCAGCGACTTTTGTTGGTGACATTGATATTTCTTTGAAGGCTTTGGAGTGCGGAGACTTTAGTTTGATATTCAATGAAATTGGATATTTATGTAATCATATTGGTGGATCTGGGTCTATGAAAGGGAAGTTGACTTCAATACGACTTTATCCAATTTAATTCGTATTTTTTCTTCTCTGCAATCCTTTCTCCTTTGAGCCAATTTTGGAAAACTTCTTCTTACACTGCCAACAAAAATATGTACCCTATAAAATTGCATATTTAAATATTTAATTAAAAAATGTTTAAATGTTAATATTTAAAAATACATAAAAAATATATTTATTTAAAAAAATATTCAAAAACATTTAAATAGGATCTATTTAAATCAAATTGATTTTTTCCTTGTCTCACGGCCTGCTGCTACGACTCTATTTGTTTAAATTTGTTCAAGATATTCTTTTCAAGTATTAAATATATTAAAATGAAATGAATAAAGGTTAGATTAAAATTAAATAAATAAAGATAAAACACGATATATCGCAGGAATACGAGAAAGGAATACAGGTTAATGACACAAAAGTGCGGTGAAAAAAAGTTAAATTATTTTTCTTTTTTTTCACTAACAAGGCTGTTATTTGAAGAAAAAAAAGAAAGGTATCGTCGTGTCTTTTATTAAGAGGCGTGACTATTTATGTATAGAAAGACTAATCCTTTTCTTCAACTGCAGAATGTTACAACAGTTTTCTAATGAAAACAGAGCCATGAGATCTTTGAGAGACTGAATCGTGTACTATTTTTCCGTCTGTCTTTTTCGTCTTATATTACCAGATAAAACCAAATCACAGATTTATTAGGAAAAAATAAAATATCCAGTTATCAGACGATTTTAAATAGATCTTGATTTGAATAAATAAACATATTTAAAATAAAGAATTTTAATAATGGAATGCAGTAGGGAAAATGTGATTTCACGAAAAATCGATTTAATTGAAATTGAAAAAAATCAAATAGACGGGTGGTGTGTTCCATCAAGACAACGCCAGGCCGCACATATTTTTAACGACGCGCCAGAAGCTCCGAGAACTTGGATGGGAGGTTCTATCGCACTCGCCGTATAGTCCAGACCTGGCACCAAGCGATTATCAACTTTTCAAGCATGTGCAAAATTTTCTTGATGGTACAAATCTGGCCTCAAGAGAGGCTTGTGAAAATGAGCTGGTCAAGTTTTTTATCAATAGGGACGAGGACTTCTTCAATCGCAGAATTATGAAATTGCCTTCGAAATGGACAAAAGTTATCGAACAAAACGGCGCATATTTGATCTAAATCGGATAATCCTAACTATGTTAATTTCATCGTCGAAATAAAGCGAAAAAACGCTCAGAACTTTTTACTTCATCTAATATTATTTTTTCAATTTTTTTTTATTAAATGTAAAGAATTTTTTTCGGAATTCTGTTTTAAAATATATAAGTTTTGACAGTTATAGTGGAGCACCAATTTTTACGCAATTTTTTTTCAGATCCTTGAATAAATGATTCCAGAAAACGTCCAGCGTCTCCAGCTGGGATCCGATTCGATATCGAACTAAATCTTGTTCTAGAAGTTCGGGATTTTAGCCTGAATCCTATGCAAAGTTTCCATTCGGATTCTGACTAGAGTCCTTAATAGTTCTGGATTGGGATCCTGGCTGGAAGCCGATTTGCAAGCGTTACATTTCGCTCCCGGATCCGATCCAATGTCTGATTGGATCCAGATTAAGAAACCCGGGCCCTAGTCCAAATCGGACTATATCATGGCAATATTTCTACACGGGATGCGTTAAATGCCAAGTTGGAGGAAGACGCCATAAACCAGTACTTTCCAGGTTTGGACAATCAATTTTTTTCTTACGTTTTGAAAGGTTGGGAGAACCATTGGACCAATTGTATCGTGTTGAAGGGCGACTACGTCGAGAAATACATTTCCTTTTGCTTCAAAGTATGTCTGTTCCTTAAAAAAAAAAAACCGAAATCGTCCTCACATGACGCTCTTCGAAATTCCAAGCTCATGCAGATCCCTCAAATGAAGTTCCTCATCGAAGCTCATAGGGTCCCTAAAAAAGGAATGATATAAAATACGACGAAACGGTCGTCGTATTTTATCAGGATAAATCACTCGAATTCCTTCCTCCCGCGTCTTTTTTTTTTATTCGCGCGCATCCTTCTACGTTTTCCTGTGGCCTCCACACATACACACACTGGAATAATCGATGCGCCTGTTCCGGTAAAACTGGACGAAGCAAGCGCGTACGATCGGCCTGACCCACATATGAGCGCAAAATTTACGTACCACAACCGCGCCAGAGGGAATATATATCTTTTTTTCTCTCTCTGCTCTCGCGTGCACCTTCCGTATATACCTTTATGCATCTCAACAAGCCGGGAATATGGAAGTTGCTTTGGCATGTATACTACGAGCCCGCTCGTAACTTTCCTCTTTATGCCCCCCCCCCCCCCCACCCCGGTACTCCGTACGAGCAGAGGAAAAAAAGGGGTGCGCGAAAAAAATTGCGAAAAAGTGTATCGCGGCACACCGCGTGAACGAAAAGATATGAAAAATCGTGGACGAAGAGAGATAGAGAAGGAAAAAAAATTGTCCACTGGAATATGACCTCGATAGCCGCGGGTCATTTTCATTGGATTTGAAATAAGCCAGAGTGGTTGGGTATCGATGGAAAAAAAAAGAAAAAGTTAAGCGGCGCATCGTTCTCGCCCTGTTTGCGTCGATAATCTTTTATGCAAAATGCAAACACGTTGCAGATTTACGAGGTCGCACTTTTATGGCGCAATTTACATTTTTACTAGGTGCATCGCGTAGTATTCGGAATGTACATTGTTATATTGTTAGCCGTAGGAATTTATTTTCTTTTGTAACAGCGTAACATTGGAGGGAAACAGAAATGTAATGTATAATAATAGCGAAATTATACGCTATATTTTGGATGAAGCAACAACTATTAGCAGTAAAAGTGTTTTTTGACCTATCAGACTTGGGAGAAAACTTTTCCTACAAAAGTAGCATAGTTAAACTGTCAAAAATAAAGATATCGTCAGTGTGTTGTGGCAGCACACAACACGCCTACAATGTGTGTAGGACCTGGTCAATGCGTTGAAACAATGTGTTTTACTTATTTTACCGTGTTGAAACAACAAGCTCTATACCGTTCTTGGCAACACCACGATTTTAACATGTTGCCGGGGAACACGCTTAATGCAACACACGTAAAGTTTGTCGAATCAACCCATTTACTTCCGAACAACACACTCGGTGCAAGTATACGCGAATTGGACAACACATTTCATCGCACAAAGCATCGGAAAACAATTCACTTGCACGCGTGTACCACAAAAAAAACGTGTCAAGTGAGTTGATATGACAATATGGAGATTGTTCGTAACCTCGCTTGCGCTGTCCGCAAAGAATACCTTGGGGAGATTGCTTACGTACGGTACTTCCTTGCGTAAACTGAATACGCATAGTAATTCGTTGCATGGACTGGTTACGCTAAAATAACTCTTTGGATAGACTGGTTACGCTTGACTAAATGCTTGCGTAGACTGGTTACGCATAGCATTTCCTTGCATAGACTGGTTATGCTAAAATAAATCTTTGCGTACACTGGTTACGCTAGACTAAGTCCTTGCATAGACTGGTTACGCATAGTAATTCCTTGCATATACTGATTACTCTAGAATAACCCTTTGCGTAGATTGGTTACACTAGACTAAGTCTTTGCGTAGACTGGTTATGCTAAACTAAGTCTTTGCGTAGACTGGTTACGCTAGACTAAGTCCTTGCATAGACTGGTTACGCATAGTAATTCCTTGCATATAGTGATTACGCTAGAATCACTCTTTGTGTAGATTGGTTACACTAGACTGAGGCTTTGCGTAGACTGGTTATGCTAGACTAAGTCTTTGCGTAGACTGGTTAGGGTAGACTCAGTCTTTGCGTAAACTGGTTACGTTAGACTAGGTCTTCACATAGACTAATTACACAGTAATTCCTTGCGTAGACTGGTCACGCAAAATTAATTCCATGCGTAAACTGGTTATGCTAGAATAATTTCTTGCGTGGACTGGTTACGCTAGATTAATTCCTTGCATAAACTGGTCACGCTAGAATAATTCCTTGCGTGGACTGGTTACGCTAGACTAATGCCCTGTGTAAACAGGTCACGCATAATAATTCCTTGCATAGGCTGATACGCTAGAATAATTCTTCGCCTATACCGATTACGCTAGACTAAGTCTTTGCGTAGACTGGTTACGCTCATTAATTCCTTGCATAGACTCATTACGCGAGAATAACCCTTTGTGTAGACTAATTACACTAGACTAAATCTTTGCATAGACTGATTACGCATAATTATCCCTTACATACAGGGTGAGGCACTAACTGTTGCCACCTTGAATATCTCTGTAATCATCGACGTCACAAAAAAATGTTTGAAACAAAAGTTGTACCGTACGAAAAGCTTCATCAAATGCGACCATTTTTTTTAATCTCAGTGGAGGCGCTGTCGCACAGTAAAGGTCACCTCCACTTTTTTAAATGGGACGGTACATTTTTTTTTCAACTATCTTGTAAAACATCGAAAACCGCATAAAAAACATTTAGGGGTCAAAGTCGTTCAAGGTCATTTGAGATCAAAAAGTGACATGAACTTTATTTTTATGAGAAATTACCTTTATTCACAGTAGATGTTCAAAGTGATTGCCATTGGACTCAATGCAGTATTGCAATCTCCTCATCACGAATTTCTTATCACTTGGGCACTTATCGCCGAAGTCTTGCCATTGTCTTGTATGAAAACAACGGCACCAAACCTACAATGTACACGGAACATTGTACAATGTTTCGCCCAAACGAACCCAAGATAACGATAGTAAGAATGGTGAGACTAGTATTAATGAATCAAGCGAATGTAAATGATGTATTCTTTTGAAGAGCAAACTGATATGCTTCTAATTTACGGAGAATGTCAGAAAAATGCAGTGAGAGCTAGAGACTTATACGCTGAAAGATTTCCTGAACGTTTTCATCCTACACGCCGTACATTTCAAATTTTGTATACTAAACTGAGGACAACTAGATCCTTAACCCGTCGGGAAAGTAACCGACAAAAGCGAGTTACTAACGAAGAAACGAAAATTGGTGTTCTTGCCGCCGTTCATCGAGACCCTTGTGCGAGTTCTCGTCAAATTGCGAGGGAATTTGGCGTAAGCCAAAGAAGTATTCTACGTTTTCTACATCGTCATAAATATCATCCTTACCACATCAGTCTCCACCAGGAATTAACTGGTACGGATTTCATGAATCGCACTGAATTCTGCCGATGGGCTCAACGTCAGATTCAGAGAGATGACTCATTTATTAATCGGATTTTATTTACTGATGAGGCAACATTTACGAATCATGGAAATATTAACTTGCATAACATGTATTTGTGGTCAACTGAAAATCCACATTGGCTGCGGCAAGTTGCACACCAAAAACCGTGATCGGTTAATGTATGGTGTGGGATTATTGGGGATAGAATCATAGGCCCTTATTTCATCGAAGGGAATCTTAATGGTAGGAAGTACACCACATTCCTTCAAGAAACATTAGGTCCGTTATTCGAAGAAATACCTTTAGAAACAAGGAACCGAATGTGGTATCAACACGATGAGTGCCCGGCACATTTTTCGCTGATAGCTAGAAATGAATTGCAAAAGAGATTTCCAAATCGTTGGATTGGACGCGGAGGAGTTGTATCGTGGCCGGCTCGCTCGCCAGACTTGACGCCTCTGGACTTTTTCTTGTGGGGATACTTGAAAGATCTTGTTTATAAAGAACGTCCAACTACGCCGGATGATATGCGTGAGAGAATTCTTCGAGCCTGTGATTCGATAAGTGCCGAAGTGATAAGAAATTCTACACAATCCGTGATGAGGAGATTGCAATACTGCATTGATTCCAATGGCAATCACTTTGAACATCTACTGTGCATAAAGGTAATTTCACATAAAAATAAAGTTCATGTCACTTTTTGATCTTAAATGACCTTGAACGACTTTGAACCCTAAATGTTTTTTATGCAGTTTTCGATGCTCTACAAGATAGTTGAAAAAAAAATGTACCGTCCCATTTAAAAAAGTGGAGGTGACCTTTACTGTGCGACAGCGCCTCCACTGAGATAAAAAAAATGGCCGCATTTGATGACCCCTTTCATACGGTACAACTTTTGTTTCAAACATTTTTTTGTGACATCGATAATTACAGAGATATTCAAGGTGGCAACAGTTAGTGCCTCACCCTGTATACTTGTTACGCTATGATAATTCCTTGCATAGACTGGTTACGCAGTGTAAAAAATGATTGGTGTCTTACTCTTCATAGGCATAGAAATACAATATAAAGGCCACTGGTTCTATGCAAAGAGTACACATACGAGTAGTCTACGTTTTTATTCTCACAATCATTATCCGCAAGGGTAATCGCCTCTGAAGACTGGTTACGCAGTTTTAAAAGTGACAATGATATTACTTGCACAGAAATACAGAGCTCAGTGGTCCTTTGCAACAGTTCAGCTTAGAATATTACACGTTATCAGTGTCCGCAGGTGTAATTCCATATTTCATATATATATATATATATATATATATAGATATATATAAATGTGAAATATCTTCATTACTCCCCTCGTTCGATGTAACCATACTATTCCTTTTCTTCATGAGAAAACCACAAGTATCCGATAGCAAAACGGTTAGCGTACGTACATTAGGTGTAGAAGTAGCTAGGTTAGGTAGGTTCGAATTCACGTATTGACGACAAAATTTATTCGCCGGAATTTGTATCAGGACGACTGGAAACAATCAAATATCGTATTACACTATCGGAATAAACCGTCATTAATGGAAAACGCTTCTTTTTTTCATTTCAGAATGTACGCCTACCTGTCGTCATATATATTATTTTCAAGCGACCACAAGTACACACAAAAAAGTGTATTGCAGAAATCAAAACGCGTTACGTAAGAAAATTAACACGGTTTGAAGTGTAATGATTTGGGCATCAACACACTTTAAACACGTTGAAAACGATGACAAGCGTTTACATGCCTAAAGTTTATCTAAACAAAGCGTGTTGAAAGAACACGCGTGAAGTGTGTCGTTATAAAATCAACACACGCGTTTACCGTGTTGAAAAGAGCGACAATATTACACAACGCGAAACGTGTTGAAACGACGCGGTTGTTTTTTTTTTTACAGCAAAAGGATGCAAAACTCTTCAACTTGATTCCATGGAATGTTTCTTTTCTCGATCCCAAATATTTGCCTCCGATAATCCCAACCGGATCTCCCGATCGTTTTTTAATCTTCCTTTTTTTTTGCGTTCTACAAACTTTGGGACTTTTTTCAACGTTGGTCCGTCGTAGCGCAAGTGCGCTTGTCCGATGTGTCATATACTCCCGGCATTGCGATCGCTCCCCGGTTAATGGATTTCGCGGATTACGTACACAAAGACGCACGCGGAGCGACGAGTTTTCAAAGCGAAGACTCGCGACGAGAGCGAGGGTTAGAAGGGGGATTGATGGAAGAAACGATATCCGCTACCGATGTGATGCTGCCGTGTTGTCGGATCGATGAATGAGGAAAGAGAATGAGGCTCCCGAGGGATTCAACGAAATGGGGCGTCATTGCCAAGAAGAGCGGTGAAACAGCGGCGATGAAGGAGAGGAGAAACGCCGAACGTTTACGTGCGCGAGGTATTTGCTAGTAAATTTTGGTAGGGGCTGAGGGAATTGAATTGAGGAGATTGCACGTATTTGTGGAGCTCTTCACGACGCGCGGAACTGACGAACATTCTGCAAAAGCGAAGTATCCACGTGCGTAAGTCAGTATGTGTGTTTGGGTGAAAAAATAAGTATGATCGCGGAGGAAATGTTTAATGAGAGAGAGAGAAGAGAGAGAGAGAGAGAGAGAGAGAGAGAGAGAGAGAGAAAGAGAGATGCAGTGAGATTCTGATGATGGACTGCACACAAGGAAGTTGAATTCGTTACGTTATACGACATGTGTACTCGTTCTACTCCATACTCCCCCGCAGTCCTTTGCACTCGTTCGAATTCCAGCCTAGTTCTCAGCGTTGGCAAATAATGGGTAGCTTAACGTTAAGGTGAGGATGAAGGGTGTCTTAAAATTACCTGACATATTAATTTATAAATAAAACGTATTATTTATTCGAAAAGTATGAATATTTTTATTTTAAGGTACAAACATGGAGGTTATGTGTGGAACACAATATCCGATAAATGGCCGCCTCGTCTCTGTTTGCACACGTTTATACTCAGTTTCATGATTTTTATTTAAGAAATCTAAGGTTTTTTTACAGTAAGTTAAATACATTTGATATGTTAATGGATTTATGTAAATTAAAGATGATATGTCTACATTTAAGCACCCCAAGCTTTTATTTGTAGTCACAAATAGGTGACTTGATTTAAAAAATTATTTTTTACTTTTTAGTACATTGAACAAAAGCTTGTTTAAATTTTTTTTCTCTTTACATATAAATTATTTTCTACTCTTTAATCTTTAATTTTTTAAAGTTGAATCGTGTATTTTCACCTCTTAGATGCATATTTGCAAAATTTCAGAGTTCTAAGTAGCCGGGAAATGGGTGAAATATTGATTTTCCGTTTTGCATTTCACTCATTAAAGTGAGATGCAAAACGTCATTATTTTTATTTCATTTTTTTAATTTTCTTTTAGTTGAATCATGCATTGTCACCTCATAGATGCATGTTTGCAAAATTTCAGAGCTCTAATTGTAAGTAGTCGGGAAGTGGGTGAAACATCGATTTTCCGTTTGGCATCTCACACCAAGTCAAGTTAAATGAAAGCTTTTAAAAAATCGTTTTTTTTTATGCCGCTACATATATTGAGCCCCTTAATCGTCCCTTTTCGCGTAAGAGAGAACTGTGCTCCTCAAGTTCCCGACACTCGCGATTTCTACCAGAAATTTCGTCGGTATTCGAGCTGCCAAAGCGCGCCGAGAATTTCATGGTTGGCCGAGATCCTTCATGGTCCAACCGGATGCCTGCAAATTTTCTTACCACCGCGGCGGATCTGAAAATCGCTGGGCTGAATCGGCCGTATCACCATGCCTGGGTGCAACATTGTTAGGCCCGGCCTGATGAAATTTGGATCCTTTCATGAGGTAGCCATAAGCTTGAGTTCCGAAAACAGTTCGATATTCAATATTTTTTTCTTGATGAGAGCATTGGGATGATGGGATCGGGATTGTACTAAAAATTAATACAGAATCTTGCTGAGTTTGAGTTTTTTAAATTAAAAATACTGATGAACAATGAAGTTATTATTATTTAAACGAAGTGCCGCTGAAAATAAAAATTAGAAAATGTACGAGGGCCATTCAAATATAAACCGGAATTTTTCAATACAGATTTATTGGTGATTTATAACAATACTATTAAAGTGCCTTACTTTTCTACATAGTTTCCTTCAACAGTAATACATTTTCTCCATCGGAATCGGATTTTAGAAATTTCAAGCCTATGCAAACCCCTTTAGCAAGTTCATTTGTGATGCTGAAGTTTGCATTGTTGAAATGCAATTAAATGTTATCTTTGTTAATCCTTACTCATCATCCAAAGATTCTGGCACTTTTATGCTACGGGAATAATTTTTCACCGTTCTACAACCTGAATATTCTCAACTGCACTACTTTTTTTACTGCACTACTTTAATAAAAAATATCTGCAGCTGAAGTGAACAGAATTCTTATTGAGACTTACGCCAACCATGCTATATCGGAAGCAATATGCAGAGATTGGTTTAGATGCTTTAAAAGTAATGATTTTGATGTTGAAGATGAAAAACGCTTTGGCGCACCGAAAACGTTTGAAGACGACGAATTGGAGGCATTAGTTCATGAAGACTCATGTCGGACGCTAGCTGAACTTGTATAATCATTAGGAGTTGATCACACAACAGTTTCGAAACGTTTGAAAGCATTAGGAATGATTCAAAAGCAAGGACACTGGGTGCCGTACGAGTTGAAGCCGAGAGACGTTGAACGGCGTCTTTTCACGTGTGAACAGCTGCTTCAATGGCAGAAAAGGAAAGGTTTTTTGCATCGTATCGTGACTGGTGGTGAAAAATGGATACACTACGGTAACCCTAAGCGTAGAAAATCGTGGGGTAAGCCTGGCCATGCATGAACATCGTCAGCAAAGCCGAATATGCATGGTTCTAAGCTTCTGCTCTACATTTAGTGGGATCAGCTGGGTGTAGTTTATTATGAGCTGTTCCAACCGAACGAAACCATCACGGGAGATCGCAATCGACTACAACTAATGCGTTTGATCCGAGCATTGAAGGAAAAATGGCCGCCATACGAGCAGAGACACGACAAAGTGATTTTGCAGCATGAAAACGCTCGACCACATATTGCAAAACCGGTGAAAATCCACTTGGAAACGCTCAAATGGGAAGTCCCACCCCATCCGCCGTATTCACCAGACATTGCCCCTTCCGATTATCACTTGTTTTGATCGATGACACATGGCCTAGCTGAGCAGCACTTCCATTCTTATGAAGACGCCAATAAATGTGTCGACTCTTGGATAGCCTCAAAAGACATGTCTGGGAAAAAGTAGTGGCTAGCGATGGAGTAACTCGTTTTTTTCAGTAACATGTTTTTTTTACTAATTATTAAAAATAAAGCATTAATTTTCACAAAAAAAACAGCGAGAACTTATTCAACACCTTTATGTTGAAAAGGCCAATTTTCATGATCTTGAAGTTTGAATCGTTAGAACACAACGAAAATTCATTTTTTTCCAAACTCCAATTTTTTTTCGCGTATTCAGGCTACAAGAATAGTAAAAATGGTTCTCGAGAACCTTCATGGGAGATCAACACGTAAATCTGCGAAAAAAAGTTCCGAATAACAATAATAATAATAATGAAGATAAAAGAAATTTTCGTTGCATTCCAACAATATAAACTTCACTATTACTAATTGTCCGGAGCTGCCAGGAGTCCTCAATAAAGGACTAGAACGAGCCTTTGCATTGCCACGACAGTCTAAAGTTCCCAAATAAAGTTGCAAACAATTAAAGTAGGCCTGAGTAATATTCCAACTGGATTGTAATTCCGCACGGATATACACCCACGCGTAATTATTGCCCCAAGGGGACGCGTGACATCGCCAAATGTGAGAATGACCGTGCGTGCTCCTCCACCGAGTGAGATTATTCAACAATAGCAGAATGGAAAATAGTGAATTATACCCGCGGAAATCGTGACTGATCTCCGCGTGAAAACGTCGATTGACGTTGTACCAAAACTTTGAAATTCGTCGCCCCGGGCGAAACACTCCAGCTCTTTTGTAGATAATCCACCGCCCCCCCCCCTCCGCCCATCCTTTACTGCTGTGGATATGCGCATCGAAATATTTTCTATTTATGTCAGTTCTGTCGTACCACAAGTATATACAGAGTGGTCCAAAAGTCGTGGATCAAACGAAGTGAGAAGATACCCAAAATAATTTTCAACCAAAAAGGTTATTTGCAGGTTGGTCCGTTTCCCTACGATTCGAAAGTTATGATTTTTTTTCGATATTTTTTTTAAATCGGTTCCCATCCACGTAGAAATTTTAATAGGATTCGATTCAGGACACTTTCAGGCTGGCTGACTGGCCTGGTAGGGCACTTATAAGAGAACCCGATAGCGCCCTGCTAGAAAGTGTAACGCTCTGTCACATATGGGCCTTATCTGCTTGCCCGATCAGATTGTTATCAGGTTGTCTGATCAAGTCATTATAATACTGCCTTACGTAGCCAGTACACGTACATGCCAACTGTACAATATATGTATTGCGTGTATAAAGTAAGCAATGACACTGACTTTTAAAAAAAAAATTTATTCGAATGTAAAAAAAATGTAATTTTTTAACGAAAAAAAAAAAAGTCGAGTTTTTCATCGTTATGAACGGTAACCTGCCCTTAACAACTCAAATTAGCTTAGAGCCAAATTCGACTCTCTAGCAAAACACTATCTTGCAGTAATCTTGCTCTAGCAAAACACTACCTTGAATAAAAATCGATAGTAAAAAACTTTCGAACGTCAAAGTTATGAATTGTACCTTTTGAGAATCCTCATAAGGTGGATCAATTTTCCTACTACAGGGGGCAAGAAAAGCTAGGGAAATAAATTACGATTCAAAAAGTGATTAGAAATCCATTTTATTCTACGAACTCATGATGACAATGATGAAGACTCCATTCTTATACCAAAGCTACGTCATCAGAATCGATTTTTTCTTAAATATTGCAAAACAATCATAGTTTTGGAATCGTTGAGAAACAGACCGCGTAAGTCGAAATTTATAGCCTCCTTTGAACACTCGCAGGACCAATTTCTTTTGTAATGCGCAAGCTGCTAGCCTCCGTTGAACCTACCAAACCCCATTTGTCGAGTTCAGTGCCACGAAGAGGCCTCTATTTAGTCCAGTGTAGCCTCTATTAGTCCTCCCAAACCTTCTGTCGACCCGCATTTTCGCTAAAACGTGCAGAACACAGGCCTCCTTAACCTACTTTCGATCTCAAGTCCGTTGCCTCGATCCCACATAACGTGCTTTTGAGCCCAAATTCTATATCTCCTCCATCTACACTTCATTGTGGCCTGATCGGTAACCCGTTCGATGAGAAAATAAATACGTTTTTGCTGAATGGAGGGTCCGGAGGATCTACAGTGCGCCTACAGTAGGCTGAATGGAGGGTCCTGAGGGTCTACAGTGCGCCTACAGTAGGCCGAAAGGGGGGCCAGTAGGTTCTGCGGGAGCGCTCGAAGTAGGCCTACCTGGGGTTTCGCAGGTTCAGTTGCTCTCTGCATGAGCCTCCTTCGAGTGACAATGTCCAGTTTCTGCCATTCGGAAGATTCATCGGAGGTCCTAACGTATTGGTATTCCAAACATTGTACCCTCGTTTAGGTACCCAATAATCCGTTATCGCCAATCTCTGGACGGGAAAGGAGGCCTTCATTTTGCGGGTTGAACGCGGCTCGAAAATGTTGACTCAAGCAAGACCTCTATGTGACCTGTTTGGTTGAAAATGATCTTGGCTACCTCCCCACTTCGTTTGATCCACGACTTTTGGATCATCCTGTATATATATGTGTATTCCGTTGTGTGATGCATCCGTAATACGAAGTACGACAAAGTGTCGGTATCCATGCTCCATATCCATGTTCAACTATATCCGAAGCCCTAAGGGCTGCGCGTCAGCCGAGCTAATAAGGGGTGGGTTTTTGGATAGCTGGAGTGGCGAGTGTACACGTTGCCACAGTTACACGTTGCAGTTTCGTATTTGCACTGCCTGCTGGCGCACGACTATAGGCGACAGGATGATTTTATCTTCGATGTTCCGGCCTTGCATACCACGTGATGTTCACCATTCACATATTTATATTGAGTGCATATACAGGGTGAGGCAACAACTATTAGCAATAGAAATGTTTTCTAACCTATCAGACTTGGGAGAAAACTTTTCCTACAAAAGTTGCATAGTTCGAAGGGGGTCATCGAGTGGTGGCTATAAGTTTCATCCAGGTTGAGGACCTTCGAATATTTGAAAGTTACCTCCATTTTAAAAAATGGGACCAATATTTTTTATTTCAGAATTTTATCGAAGAACAAAAAATAAGTTCACACACGATATTTCAGAATGATCGATCAAGATTTAGCATGTAACATCGATAAAACAAGATTTTTGATGTTTTTAGCCTAAAATCTATTGAAAAAAAACCATCCAAATTGTTACTCCTATAAAAGGTGCTCAAAGTGATGGCCACCACTTTCAATGTACGAGGTGTATATTAAGTAATGTGACTGGCAACGTAGCATTCGATCTGGTAACACTTGGGACGCGGGACTTGGAGGGGCAGCAGATGAACATATGATACGCCTTCAGGACGAGTTTAAACTCACTAGAGTCATTTGGTTGTCACTAGCGATTTTTTTTCTTCGTGAAACAGTTTTTTTCTAGTGCGTTCTACAAATGAATGACATCAATTTCGATCAATGGTGTGCTATCAGGTTTTGCTTCAGACTTGGGCACAGTGCAAAGGAAACTTTTTCCAAACTTCAGCAAGCCTACGGAGACAGTGTTTTGTCAAAGGCTCAGGATCCTCGGTGGTTTAAGGCCTTCATCTTCAAGAACCGACGACAAATGTCAACAGATTCGGGATCTTGTGCAATCAGACCGTCGGTTGGCAATCCGAATGATCGGGGAAGAGTTGATTTTGACTCACATTTGAAAAATTTGCCCAAAAATGGTTGAAAAAAAACGTTGTTTGGAATGTGCATATAACATTATATGCACGTATGTATTCTGTTTTCGACCGACGCACCTTTTCGCGTCGTCTGTTTGCGGTTAAATTCCACATTCACGCGCACACATCCTCATGCGCAGATAAATAAATTTATATACGCATTCGCCGGCTGAATAATAAATGTCAAGCTGGGGCTTCGTACGTGGGAATATGTAGTCATGTCCATGTCGGAACTCACAAAATTTATCGCGGACATAGTTTCGAGCCTCTATACGTTTACCAACCGGAAAATGTGAATGAGAGTACTCCACTGCAATATTCTCGTTGACATCGCTTTTAGGACAGCGTTACGGACAATGTGGACGGCCTTTTAAAAAAAAGTGATACAAAAAAATTCTTTCGCCGCCCGTTAGATGGCCTTGATATATGTAAACCGTAAAAGTTTCGAGTAATCCTGATCATTAATATGTCTATGGCACTCGTCCAAAGTTACAACTGACGTTGTTTGTCAACAATGGACTAAACCGAGTACCGCGCAGTGACAAGGTTCCTACATTTGAAAGGAAAACAAGACTCAGGAAATGAAAGGTGAGTTGGACTCTGTATTGTACCCTTCATTTACAGCGGTTAAATATTAGGTGGTCGAGTACAAACGTGGTCGTACGCGCATTTTAGACGAGGAACGTTCCGGGTGCCTGAAAACCACAACAACTGATGAGATTGTCGATTTAGTGCATCGAACTGTGATGGAAGATCGTCGATTGACTGTTAAGGATATTCCTGAGGCTTGTGGGACATCATCTGAACGGGTGTTCAATATTTTACATCAAGATTCGAATATGAGAAAATTAAGGCGTCTACTCACTTTACAATTTTCAAAAAATCGATGTTTTTTAATAACATTTCTCGAAAGTATACATATCCAAAAGTATCATACTAAAATTTTATGAAGATCGGAGGAGTCTAATTGTATTTTTGTGTGACCTTTACTTTACTACCTGAGCACGTTCATCTGCTCCGCTCGGAGGGGTACCGCGTACCTGGCTTTATACACTTGAGCAGTTACTACCTTTTATTAATCTAGTACCCCTGCTTAAGTCTATTCATTTGTAGTCCTTTATTCTACGAATTGAACCTTTACACGTGCATTTTTTGAGGGAAAAGTAACTGAAAACGACGCTATACTGCTCTTTTAACATCAGTCGAGTTTGAAACTTCGAAACGGCAAAATCTCTGCGCTTGTGATTGTTACAATGGATAAAAAGTCCTCGCAACAAAGTTTTGGAGGTGATGGGCGTCAAACTCGGTCCGATCGTCGCACAGTACATCGCTAAACGTGATAGTGAGCGTATACGCGTCGCGAACCACCGCAGCTCCGGTGTCTCAAAAGAAGCCAGTACAAAACGCAGAAACGCTACTTTAGATGAAAATGAACACTATGAATAGAGGCATACTCTATGGTGCATGCATCGCTGGTTAAGCACAGGTAAGATTTTTTTACGATTTTTCATTTAAAAAAAAAATTTAAACGCGTTTTTCCCGAAACAACGTTTTTCGACGGCTTGTTGATAAAATCTTCGAAACTACCGAACCGTTTCTTATGAAATTATAACCACATATTCTTTACAACTATAGCTATAGCGCATATCAAGGATTTTTTTAAATTTTGATATTTACTAATTTTTTTTGCGGTGAAAAAAACGGTGAAAAAAAAACATTTTTCTTTGTTTTTTCGAAAAATGTCAGCTATTTTATTATTTTTGCATATATCAAAAATCGTATGATATGCGCTATAGCCATTAACATACTGAATCTAAAACCGTTTGATTTTTTTTGTTTCAGATGATCCATCTCCGAGATTTCATCAACAGCGCAGACCTACGATTTTTTAGGACATTATTTTAACTATCATTTTCGTCTATAAATAGTGACTTAAATAAACAAATAAATTTTTTTTCTGTATTTCGAAAGTGTGTTTATTAAGTGTAACATCTTTGATATCAATATCTATAATATAAACCTATGAAAAAAATTCATGAAATTAGCCCTTTTTTTAGCGTCTAAAGTGAAAAGACGCCTTAAACAGCGCGCTGGGTACCGCCCCGAGTCAAAATTTATAGCCTCCTCTGAACAGTCGCACGACCCAATTATTCTGTAATGCACAAGCCGCCAGCCTCCGTTGAACCAACCATACCCCATTTGTCGGGTTCAGTGTCATGAAGAGTCCTCCATTTGGTCCAGTGTAGCCTCTGTTAGGCCTCTCAAACCTTCTTTCGACCCCCAGTTTCAGTAAAACGTGCAAAACCCAGGCCTCCTTAACCTGCTTTCGATCTCAAGTTCGTTGCCTCGACTCCACCTAACCTGCTTTGAGCCCAAATTCGATATCTTCTCCATCAACACGCCATTGTGGCTTGCGCGGTAACCCGTTCGATGATGAAATAAATACGTTTTCGCTGAATGGAGGGGTCCGGAGGGTCTACAGTGGGCATACAGTGGGCTGAATGGAGGCTCCAGAGGGTATACAGTGCGCCTACGGTAGGCCGAAAGGGGACCAGAAGGTTCTACGGAAGCACTCGAAGTAGGCCCACCTAGGGTTTCGCAGGTTCAGTTGCGCTCTGCATTGGTCTCCTTTGAGTGACAATGTCCAGTTCCTGCCATTCGGAAGGTTCATCGGAGGCTCTAACGTTTTGGCATTCCAAAAATTGTACCATCGTTTAGGTACCCGATAATCCGTTATCACCGATCTCTGCTCGGGGAAGAAGGCCTTTATTTTGCCGGTTGAACGCGCTCGAAAAATTTGACTCGGTTGTTGTCATAACTTGTTTATTTTGACCCCCACCGTTGTATTTCAATGCGATATGCCTGAAAAATAGGATGGCCCAAAACTTTTGCACGCAACTGTATATTGGAGGAAGAGTGACTGAGAGAGCGGTAAAGTGCGGGATGGAATGAACCGGCGGGAGTTTGGACTAGCAAAGCGCAATGTGTAGTTCCATTGAGCATCGAAGCATAACCCACGCGATTGCTACGTGATGGTTTTTCCTGTTTATCGAAGGTAAACTTGCACAATGTGCTGTTGTGGCGCGTCGCGATGTCGTCAAAGAGTAAAGAGCAGCTCAACCGCTCTGTATCCTCTTCCCC
>OZ010716.1:8177203-8210266 GCA_963932345.1 Ophion ventricosus | reverse complement strand
TAGCTGTAAATATTATCTGAAACAGAATGTGTAAAAAGATTATTAATCAGTATGAAAGCCGCTATCGTGCTATGGAGGTTTTTTAAAACAAAATCGACAAAATGGCCTGGTTGAGGAAAAAAATATCGAATTTAGGCTATTCTTCCGACAGTTTTTCGTAAAAAAAATATGATGTTAAAAAAAAGCTTCCATAGCACGATAAAGAATGGCGTGAAGATGGTAGTGTCAAACTTTGAGACGGATAGCTTAATAACTCTACCTTTGAGAGTGTACACCGTTTTGAAAAACGACATTTCGAGAAAAACGCGTTTAAAGTTTCGCCAGGTCTCACGCCGCTGCTCGAATCACACTCTCTAAGAAAGGCTGTAGCGACCGAAATTGTTCGAATTACGCCCGAAAAATTGAACAGCATGTTTATAACTCTCGATACTATCGGTTATGCACAAAAAAAATCATTTTTTTTGAAAATTTTACACTCTGACGATCCCTCAATCAAAATCGGTTGAGTAGATCTCGAGATATTTTGTCGACCAGTTTGAAAAGAGGGTCCTAGTAGACGACTTATATCTCCGCCATTTGGCAGTTTTATTTATTTGTTTTTTTTTTTATTTCTTCATGAAGCCATAACGTATCTGTGAAAAATAAAAACGATTTTATATACAACAGCCATGTTTCCCTCGCGTTTTCGTGCGTGTAAACGGTACGTAAAAGAGGTATTTTACGTCCTAGGATTTAAAAATTGTGAAACGTCCCTGTACAACAGCAGTCGGTCGTTAGGTGCTGCCCTCAGTCGTTAGATCGAGGAAGTATTGTGTACGCTGATGCGTTGTTTGCGGGAAGAAACACAACCTCACTATCACGTGACACCGCGATGAGTTCCTCCAATGCACGCCGCCAGATCTAAAGGAAGCCGCGACAAAGACGGCACACGAAATATTGCCATCAAAATCAAAAGACCTCTATGAATCGACGTACGACGCATTTGTGTATCTGCTGATACATTTCAAAGCTACGTTTGGTGTCTACGGGGGGGGGGGGGGGCAGAGGCTTTTACCCCTCGCGCGATTTTGCAGTACTCGTCGTAAAAGACCCACTTTATCTCCTTGGTACACAATGTACTATTATATATTGAATAGTCGCGCCAAAACCTTTTTAAATGTTGATACCTATCTTTCCAAGCTCCAAGATGGTGTAACCCCTCGAAACCCCTAAAAAAAAGGTTCTGATGAAAAATTTTGAAGTCGACCTTCACATGATCTTAACTCTTATTTCTCCGATATTTTGCAATTTATTTGGTCCTTTTTTTTAATTCTTCATCAAGCCTGATTCTGATGCTCATAAAAAATATTGCAGTTGACCTTCACATGACATATCCAAGGTCAAATGGGCCTTTCTTACTTCTCAAGATTCCAAGCTTGTGAAACTTAATCCGAGACACCCTGTAGATATAAAGCTTCCTCAGGAGCGAAGCCAACTAATCACTCAGTTGGAGACGTGGAGAACGGTCTTTGATTGCGTCTTGCACGTAGGACACTACACGCGCAAGCCTCTGAACTTGAGCCGACTGAGCTTGTTTGTGTACACAAACGAAGCGTCTTCTCATATTCCAGCCATGCTCGTGTTGATTTTCACACACAGCGATCCCAGGAGACGATGCCGGCGAAATTAACATCAGGGACAACCACCCGCACCCAGAGCATGTATGTACGCCTTGAGACAGGAAAGCCGCGCCCACCCTCCATCCTTTACTCGCTTTTGACAGCACAGCAGATGTTTCCACTACGGATTGCTCCGGGAACCGTGCGCGGTCGCTCTAATTGCAGCAAATCCATGATCCGAGCAAACCTCGAATCCATGCGTATTCCGATCCCCAACGAAAGTGCACGAGCTCATCGACAATGCCAATACGGCGTAATCGCGTTCGACGATCGGTGAAACCCTCGAGACTCGAGGAAACGGATTCTGTAATGATGGGTAAGTGCCCATCGATTCGATACACGAACGTACGTCGAAGTTGAATTGGCACACATGGGGAAAAAAATCCGATTTGGGGTAATCACTTGTCTGTAGGCTGAATAGATACAGGACAAACGATGACTCTTACACGGAGCATCACTCAAGGGGTTACGTGGGTTTCGAAGCCAACGAAAGCATATTTTCTCTATTTTTTTTTGAATATAATATATAAATTATTTTATTCAAAATGTTAAGCACATGAAAGAGTAACAGTTCAACAATATTTAAAAAAAAATTCATCCAAAACTTTGGTAATTCAGCTGGTGGGACCTGATTTCCGGAGACCTCTAAAAAAAAAGTGTCCTCGTGGTGGTAAGGATAACGCATGATAGCTTGATCTGAAATTAAAAAACCAAATTTTTTCTGTTAGTAGATAAGTATAGCTCGTGATTAAATGAAGGATTTTTAAAAAAATTGAAATTTGAATTTTTTGCAGAGTTGTATGCAAAATAGTTCAATTTTTGGTACAATTTACACTACGTTTAGCCTTGTAAAATTAGTTGTAATCGAAAAAAAAACCTTCGTTCAATCACTAGTCAATGCAATTTTGAAGAAGTGTGCACAATTTAAAAAAGATCGGTGCATTAGTTTTTGAGAAATCGTGTTCACCGACTTCAAAAATAGTGTTTTGAGAAAAATGCGTATACCTGCGTCGCTCCCGGCCGGTCTTTCCCAACGGCGGGAATTCCCAAAGACTCTCTCTCCTAGACTTTTACTCCGAATGACTTAAAACTTTGGGAGAATATTCTAGACATATTGTACTATCAGATAATAAAATTAAAGAATGGATTTTAAAAAATTTTCAAACCCCCGTAACCCCTCAAGGTATTACTGGATGAACCGTCCGGCAAAAAGTTAGTCCAAAATGGGAGGATCGTGGATTTACAAGTCTAGATCATACCGTACATGTTTAGCTATACAAATAACTAATTTAATTGTAAATAAACACCTAGAAATGTTAATTTTTCACCTTTAATAATAATCGAAGTCAAATTCGACGATATTCGCGTGTTCTTGACCCAGGTCTTGTCAGTGACTGTACATCTGTTTCAACTGTCCAACAAAAGAATTTCTCAATTTTTTAATTTCATTAATACGTTCAGATCATCTTATTATTATCAATAATTACCCAAAAACTTTATATAAATTGAGTTTTCCAATGATTGCCATTAATTCATCGTTAAAAAAGGCGATATTCCTCATTACTTTAATTAATTTTTCGATTTATTTGAAACTTAGCATAATCAATCGCTCGATCCTAAATCTTGATATAATATTTTCAGAATTTCCGGCGATTCCATTTCATTCGTTTTGCAACCATTAATGTCTGCAGAAGCTGTTTTCCCATAAGCGACCGTGTTAAATTCATATATTTATTACTACTAAATTTGTTAGTGAAAAATTCTAAAATAATTCATGTATAATTCATTATTCCATCATGTATAATTTATATATATTCCTGTACAATTAATACACATATGTATAATTTATATATATTCACGTATAATTCATTATTCTATCAAGAACTAGCATTCCTCAAATTTTCAAGAATTTTAGCGATTTTTTAATATCCATCCAGTAATAACCTTGCAGCACGACACACATTCAGGCGGGAACAAAATTAAGCAATTTGAGGGGTTTTTTAAACGAAGGAATAATTATTCTAAATTTATCAAACTGTGGGTACACTTTAATAGGGTGAAATTCCGAAAAGATCCCCCCTTTGATCGGACTGAAATTTCCACAGACCTTCCTTTTAATATTTCAAGTGATTCCCTTACAGTACTTTTGGTTAAGTGTCATAGTTTTCGAGATATTGATTGTTGACTGTTATTTTTTGACTGCGCTTCTACTTTATACTAGCTATCAGGCTCATTTCTGACTATTCCTACACTACCGTTCAAAAGTTTGGATACACCAGTCGATATTTATTGCCGCACTAAAAGTTAGATAGCTTCGTCAAAAAAAAAGATAACCAAATTGAACGAACGGCGTTTTGAAGGGAACAAATTCTGCTTTGTTTTGCTTTTTTGAAATATTTTTTATGATTGTTTTTTCGACCCGGTACGCACTTTTGTACGTGACCGTTTTTTGGCTATATTTCGACCATTGAGAATTGGGTGCATAAGTTATGGATTTTTTTTTTGTCATTTTTATCCATCATAAACTTGAAAGGGGTAGCAGAAGCTCCATTATCTTTTTTTTTAAGTTTCGTACGATTTTTTTCGCAAAGGTATTTCTTTTTTGACTAAAAAAGACAAATTTGGGAAAATGCAACGTAATTCAAGAACTATAGGGTTTAAGAGGAAATGTCGAAGATGTAAAAAGTTGCGTAAGTTTATACTGGATCGTCCGGGAATTTTTCAGAATTTCCCTTTGAGTTTTTTTTTTTTACTATTTTCGCTCGAAACTCTGATGAGTAGAATGGCTTAACTCGGAAGGTAACTGGCCTCTGAACACTCGCAAGACCCATTTCTTTTGTAATGCATAAGCTGTCAGCCTCCGTTGAATTTACCAAACCTCATTTGTCGAGTTCAGTGCCATGAAGAGACCTCCATTTGGTCCAGTGTAGTCTCTGTTAGTCCTCCCAAACCTTCTTCCGACCCCAGTTTAAGGGGTTACGTGGGTTTGAAAATTTCAAATAATCCATTTTCTTTAATTTTATTATCTAATAGTACAATATGTCTAGAATATTCTCCCAAAGTTTTAAGTCAATCGGAGTAAAAGTGCGGGAGAGAGAGCCTTTAGGAATTCCCCCCGTTGGGAAAGACCGGCCGGGAGCGACGCAGGTATACGCATTTTTCTCAAAACACTATTTTTGAAGTCGGTGGACACGATTTCTCAAAAACTAATGCACCGATCTTATTGAAATTTCGCACACTTCTTCAAAATAGCATTGACTAGTGATTGAACAAAGGTTTTTTTTTTCGATTACAATTAATTTTACAAGGCTATATGTAGTGTAAATTGTACCAACAATTGAACTATTTTGCATACCACTCTGCCAAAAATTCAAATTTCAATTAAAAAAAAATCCTTCATTCAATCACGAGCTATACTTATCTACTAACAGAAAAAAATTGGTTTTTTACTTTCCGATAAAGCTATCATGAGTTATACTGACCATCACGAGGACACTTTTTTTAGGGGTTTCTGGAAACCAGGTCCCACCGGCTGAATTTCCCAAAATTTTGGATGAATTTTTTTTTAAATATTGTTGAAATGTTGCTCTTTTATGTGCTTAACTTTTTTAATAAAATAATTTATATATTATATTTTGAAAGAGTACAGAAAATATGCTTTTTTTGGGCTTCGAAACCCACCCCTCAAGTGAAACGTGCAGAACACAACTTTCCTTAACCTGCTTTCGATCTCAAGTCCGTTGTCTCGACCCCACCTAACCTGCTCGGAGCCTAAATTCGATATCTCCTCTATCAACGCTCCATTGTGGCCTGATCGATTACCCGTCCGATGATGAAATAAATACGTTTTTTGCTGAATGGAGCGTCCTACAGGGTCTATAGTGCGCCTACAGTAGGCTGAGAGGGGGGCCAGTAGGTTCAACGGGAGCGCTCGAAGTAGGCCCAGCTGGGGTTTCGCAGATTCACTTGCGCTCTGCATTGGCCTTCTTTGAGTGATAATCATCGATGGCCCTAACGTATTGGTATTCGAAACATTGTGCCCTCGTTTAGGCACCCGATAATCCGCTATGGCCGATCTCTGCTCAAGGATTTTTTTACAGTGCGGGCGCTGATAGAAATTCTGCAGATTGCATAATGATAGAAACGTACATTTGGATCCAAAGTACACGCACGTTTATGCAGATGTTCTCGATGTCTCCGGTGCTCTAGGAAGATTACATCTTGGGTGACATCATCCTTGGTCCTATTCCAGTATTTGCCTCGGCTCTCGGGATGCCCCACACTTTTGTTACCCAACACAGTCCGTAAACACACACTCACACCCACACACACATGAGCAGCCACGCGCGGCTACACCTTCCCCGTCGCCATAACCCTTACACCCCTTGTATCGGGTGGTCCCTCGAGAATGTGCAGGAAGGCTGCTGCGTATCGTGTAACGAGTGCGTTACAGTCACCGAACGATCAATCCTCCTGGGCAACGTTATACGAGCTTGCGAAGGATAAGAACCTCGTCCTGGATACGATGTTTCCTAGACACCTGCCTCGTATACGCTACGCGTATTTGTCATTCGCTGCTTCAGTGTTTGCCATTCTTGGGGTACTTGGCGAGCTTTTCTTACACAGCGTGTACACATGACATCGCGGAGGGATATTGAACTCTGGTGATCCGAAGGGTGTGGCTGCTATATTTCGAGGTGTTGCGTTTCTCGGTGCACTCCCATTGTTTGGCAATCAAATCGTGTTTATCCAGTTTCAAGGGGAGGGAAATTCATACAAACGACGGAAAAATTGGTAATTTTGATCTTTTTTTTTGGAAAGGACCGAAAGGTTTTACATTTATGAAACTTCAGCTACAATTTATGACATAATTGAACTGTTTGAGGGAATTATTTAATTAAAAAATATTGCAAAATGGCAAAGATGTGGCATGGTGTTCCAGCAAGGTTTGGCGGCAATTGTCCGTTTGGGGGAAATCCTTCAATATTAATCTGAAAAATATGAGCCAAGAATTTTTAGTATTTTAACATACAAATGCTGAACTTATACCTAAGAAACATCGCGAAAATTAAAAAAATAGGACACTTCAGAAAAAGAAAATTGAAATTTCATACATTTTCATTCTTTTTTTCAATAAAAAAGTACTTTATAAAAGTGATTTTTACAAATAAGTAGGTTTAAAATCAAGGTAATATTGATATTGAGTTGAGCGTACATTTTAAGCACGATTAGTCAACTCGTTTTGAAGTAGTTAGGTTTCTCACAAACTTCAAAAATGTGGTTACCAGAAAAAAAACATGTTTAAAGTTTCAAACTACGAAAACACAATGATTTCAATGACTCACCGAATAATCATTGATACCAAAGCTGCTTCCTGCGATGTTTAAGGAGGGAGATAACTTTAGGCGAGGAAGACATTGCTAATTTTCATGACTTTTTTTTAAAAGGAAATATTTCTTCAGTATTTTTGAGACTTAGAGTATGTTTTATTACCTCCTGACTATAAATTTCGCTACGGGGCACACTAGGGCCGGATCCGGCATGCCGTATCCCGTGCTACGGCACTGGCTGCCGGATGAGGGCTTTACTACGCATGAAACGCTTTTTGGCATCCGGCCTTGAAGCGGATGCCGATTACGGACCTGATCAGTACACTCTTTCAGGCCCTGATCCGGCTGTCGTATCTATGCCTGAAATGAAAAATTAAATAATCAACAAATTATGAATTAAAAAATTATCGTATTGTAGTATTTTTTGTTTCCATATGTTTTTTTTCGTTCCTACATATATGAGAATTGGATTAAATCGTGTCCTGCCTCGTTAAAGTTTTTGTCTTCTAATTCTAAAGCTGACCGCGCTATCTACTTAGCCATACTTACACTTTTATAAACCTGCTTTTTTTCGTTGCGTATTTTGATCATTCTAAAGAATGCCATTAATTTGATTCATTTTTCTATAATATCTTTTTCCTTAAAACATAAAAAAAATTCTTTAAATAAAGTTAAACAAGAGGAATCTGGATGACGCTGAAACTGGCAGACAGATCTAGCAGACGCGGCGCGGCCGGTCGCAGTAGGTTTTGAGTGTGACGGTACGCGCTCCGCTGCCGCAGCACAGTACAGCGGTATAGGGCCTACCCCCACCAACCACTCTCCCGTGAATGAATCGAATCTGCTCGACTAGCGGAAATATATTTGTTTGTTACTTAACAAAAGCCGTCACTGGGATAAATCGTAGGTCGATCGATTCGTCTAACCATATAGAATAAGCATGTAAATTAAGATGTCGCTGGTGTCATGCGTGTTGACAGCAGACGCCCTTAAAGGATTTTTATTGTGCGGGCAACACGATCTGATTCGCGGAAAATCTTTTTTTTGTTAATTAACAAAATCCGTCACCGGGATAAACGATAGGTCGATCGATTCGACTAGTCATATAGAATAAGCATGTAAATTCAGAAGTCGCTGGTGTCATGCGTGTTGACAGCAGACGGCCTTAAGTGAATTTTATCGTGAGGGTCGCGAGATCCGTTTATTGTTTAACATATTTTTTTTTGTTAACTAACAAAAGCCGTCACCGGGATAAACGATAGGTCGATCGATTCGTCTAGTCATATAGAATAAGCATGTAAATTAAGAATTCGCTGGTGTCATGCGTGTTGCCAGCAGACGGCCTTAAGTAAATTTTATCGTGAGGGTCACAAGGTCTGATTCGCGGAAAATATTTTTTTGTTAATTAACAAAATCCGTCACCGGGATAAATGATAGGTCGATCGATTCGTCTAGTCATATAGAATAAGCATGTAAATTAAGAAGTCGCTGTTGTCATGAGTGTTGCCAGCAGACGGCCTTAAGTAAATTTTATCGTGAGGGTCGCAAGGTCTGATTCGCGGAAAATATTTTTTTGTTAATTAACAAAATCCGTCACCGGGATAAATGATAGGTCGATCGATTCGTCTAGTCATATAGAATAAGCATGTAAATTAAGAAGTCGCTGGTGTCATGCGTGTTGCCAGCAGACGGCCTTAAGTAAATTTCATCGTGAGGGTCGCAAGGTCTGATTCGCGGAAAATATTTTTTTGTTAATTAACAAAATCCGTCACCGGGATAAATGATAGGTCGATCGAGTCGTCTAGTCATATAGAATAAGCATGTAAATTAAGAAGTCGCTGTTGTCATGCGTGTTGCCAGCAGACGGCCTTAAGTGAATTTTATCGTGAGGGTCGCGACATCCGTTTCTTGGTTAACATATTTTTTTTGTTAATTAACAAAAGCCGTCACCGGGATAAACGATAGGTCGATCGATTCGTCTAGTCATATAGAATGAGCATGTAAATTAAGAAGTCGCTGGTGTCATGCGTGTTGCCAGCAGACGGCCTTAAGTAAATTTTATCGTGAGGGTCGCAAGGTCTGATTCGCGGAAAATATTTTTTTGTTAATTAACAAAATCCGTCACCGGGATAAATGATAGGTCGATCGATTCGTCTAGTCATATAGAATAAGCATGTAAATTAAGAAGTCGCTGGTGTCATGCGTGTTGACAGCAGACGGCCTTAAGTGAATTTTATCGTGAGGGTCGCGAGATCCGTTTATTGGTTAACATATTTTTTTTGTTAACTAACAAAAGCCGTCACCGGGATAAACGATAGGTCGATCGATTCGTCTAGTCATATAGAATAAGCATGTAAATTAAGAAGTCGCTGGTGTCACGCGTGTTGACAGCAGACGGCCTTAAGTGAATTTTATCGTGAGGGTCGCGAGATCCGTTTATTGGTTAACATATTTTTTTTGTTAACTAACAAAAGCCGTCACCGGGATAAACGATAGGTCGCTCGATTCGTCTAGTCATATAGAATAAGCATGTAAATTAAGAAGTCGCTGGTGTCATGCGTGTTGCCAGCAGACGGCCTTAAGTAAATTTTATCGTGAGGGTCGCGAGGTCTGATTCGCGGAAAATATTTTTTTGTTAATTAACAAAACCCGTCACCGGGATAAATGATATGTCGATCGATTCGTCTAGTCATATAGAAAAAGCATGTAAATTAAGAAGTCGCTGTTGTCATGCGTGTTGCCAGCAGACGGCCTTAAGTGAATTTTATCGTGAGGGTCGCAAGATCCGTTTATTGGTTAACATATTTTTTTTGTTAATTAACAAAAGCCGTCACCGGGATAAACGATAGGTCGATCGATTCGTCTAGTCATATAGAATAAGCATGTAAATTAAGAAGTCGCTGTTGTCATGCGTGTCGCCAGCAGACGGCCTTAAGTGAATTTTATCGCGAGGGTCGCGAGATCCGTTTCTTGGTTAACATATTTTTTTTGTTAACTAACAAAAGCCGTCACCGGGATAAACGATAGGTCGATCGATTCATCTAGTCATATAGAATAAGCATGTAAATTAAGAAGTCGCTGGTGTCATGCGTGTTGCCAGCAGACGGCCTTAAGTAAATTTTATCGTGAGGGTCGCAAGGTCTGATTCGCGGAAAATATTTTTTTGTTAATTACCAAAATCCGTCACCGGGATAAATGATAGGTCGATCGATTCGTCTAGTCATATAGAATAAGCATGTAAATTAAGAAGTCGCTGGTGTCATGCGTGTTGACAGCAGACGGCCTTAAGTGAATTTTATCGTGAGGGTCGCGAGATCCGTTTATTGGTTAACATATTTTTTTTGTTAACTAACAAAAGCCGTCACCGGCATAAACGATAGGTCGATCGATTCGTCTACTCATATAGAATAAGCATGTAAATTAAGAAGTCGCTGGTGTCATGCGTGTTGCCAGCAGACGGCCTTAAGTAAATTTTATCGTGAGGGTCGCAAGGTCTGATTCGCAGAAAATCTTTTTTTGTTAATTAACAAAATCCGTCACCGGGATAAATGATAGGTCGATCGATTCGTCTAGTCATAGTCATCGATTCGTCTAGTCATATAGAATAAGCATGTAAATTAAGAAGTCGCTGTTGTCATGCGTGTTGCCAGCAGACGGCCTTAAGTGAATTTTATCGTGAGGGTCGCGAGATCTGATTCGCGGATAATATTTTTTTTGTTAACTAACAAAACCCGTCACCGGGATAAACGATAAGTCGATCGATTCGTCTAGTCATATAGAATGAGCATGTAATTGAAAAGTGGCTGGTGCCATGCGTGTTGACAGCAGACGCCCTTAAAGGTATTTTATTGTGTGGGCAATGAGTTCCGATTTGGGGATAATATTTTTTTTTGTTAATTAACAAAAGCCGTCACCGGAATAAATCTTAGGTCGAACGATTCGTCCCGATATAATGGAGTAAGCACAAAAATCGACAAGTCGCTATTAACATGCTCGTTAACAGCAGACAATCTTAAATGATATTGACCTTGCGGGCAGAGACCCTGATTCGCGAATACATTTTTTTAAATCAATTACCGGTATTTATTGTATAAATTTTATAAATTTTGATAGCTTCAGTTCAAGTTAGTATGATAAATTAACTGAAAGTAGCTGAATGGTTCATTTTACCAACATGCGTACTTTATACCAAATGCATGCAGGGATATAGGAGTTTGAAAAATTTTAACGTATATAACCTAAAATATTAATATTTTCCCGTATAATGCTAGTACATTGAATGTATCATTGAAGTATTTTTATGAAATTAAAGTATTTCGATTAAAAATTAATCAAATTTTTAACTAGACAAAAATGTATGTTCACTATTAATATATCATGGCTCTAGCTTAAATGTTTGAAACAACGTTTATCTTAAATTAGCTTCGTCTTAGGGCGTACTTCTTTTTCAGTAAGAAAATATAGGGGAAAAAATGGTACATCTTTGGCACTTCCCATCTCTTCTTTATTTTATTTAAATTATGAAGTTTACCTTGAGCAAGTCTGATTCAAAAAGCTAACTTCCCTCAAGAAGAAGTGTTACTGGCGCATTTGGGTATAGAAAATGGATACTTCTTCGAAGAAACAAAATCTGATAAATTCAATTCGATATACTTGATTCAAGAGTAGGTATTCATTAAAATGGAATGATACTTATCAGTGACGTAGGTAATCCTTTCGTTTAATAATTTTGTAACTAGCACACTAATGCACTTCACTTCCACATAAGATGACACATTTCGTAAAATTTATTATATGCAAAAGATTATTGTTCAATTAATATAAACACCAAAACAAACACTACGTTTTTCTGCATAATTTACACTAAATAGCTTTTCAATTAAATCGCGCCGGAACTCGCAGATGTGACTCGTGAGACGAATTTTTCACTACTGACAGGAATCTTTGTTGGTCTCAGGATGCTTGCCCCACCATAGAAAACGTACATTGTCGGTATTATAATCCGTCTTTAGAGTGTAGAAAGATATGCCATGTATTTTCACTTAAAAAAACGCAAGAGCCGACAGTTTCTCCATCTTGACGTGGATTATTTTGTATTAAAGACAATGATCTTTTTCGGAGGTCGAGTACAGTTTATGCACGCAGTACAAATTATGAAGAAGACGTGCAGCAGATCGTCTATCCGACAATAAAAGTATTAATGTTAAGCCCTTACGGTGAAACACACGGCTTCTGAACGTATAGAGTCTTACGTGTTGTACGACTTACGGTTTATTATCATCAATAAACCGTACGTCGCACAACACGCGAGACGCTATACCTTCAAAAGCCATCTGTTTCACCGTAAGGGCTTAACATTAATACTTTTATTGTCGGATAAAGGATCTGCTGCACGTCTTCTTTACAATTTGTACTGCATGCATGAACTGTACCCGACCTCCGAAAAACATCATTGTCTTTAAAACAAAATAATCCACGCCGAGATGGAAAAACTGTCGCCTGTTGCGTTTTTTTAAGTGAAAATACATGGCACATCTTTCCACACTCTAAAGACGGATTATAATACCGACAATGTACGTTTTCTATGGTGGGGCAAGCATCCTGAGACCAACAAAGATCCCTGTCAGTAGTGAAAAATTCGTCTCACGAGTCACATCTGCGAGTTCCGGCGCGATTCAATTGAAAAGCTATTTAATGTAAATTATTCCGAAAAACGTAGTGTTTGTTTTGGTGTTTATATTAATTGAACAATAATCTTTTGCATATAATACATTTTACCAAATGTGTCATATTATGTGGAAGTGAAGTGCATTAGTGTGCTAGTTACAAAATTATTAAACGAAAGGATTACCTACGTCACTGATAAGTATCATTCCATTTTAATAAATACCTACTCTTGAATCAAGAATATTGAATTGAATTTATCAGATATCCCTGCATGGTTTTGGTATAAAGCATGCATGTTGGTGAAATGAACCATTCCACTACTTTCAGTTAATTTATCATACTAACTAGAACTGAAGCTATCAAAATTTATAAAATTTATACAATAAATACCGGTAATTGATTTAAAAAAATTTATTCGCGAATCAGGGTCTCTGCCCGCAAGGTCAATATCATTTAAGATTGTCTGCTGTCAACGAGCATGTTAATAGCGACTTGTCGATTTTTGTGCTTACTCCGTTATACCGGGACGAATCGTTCGAACTACGATTTATTCCGGTAACGGCTTTTGTTCATTATTTTTAAAAAATATTATCTCCGATTCAGAACTCATTGCCCACACAATAAAATTCGGTGAAGGGCGTCCGCTGCCAACACGCATGACACCAGTCACTTCTCAATTTACATGCCCATTCTATATGAGTAGACGAATAGATCAACCTATCGTTTATCCCGGTGACGGGTTTTGTTAATTAACCAAAAAAAATATCCGCGAATCTCGCTCTCGTTGCCCGTAAAAAAAAATCCTTTAAGGCCGTCTGCTGGCAACACGCATGACACCAGCGACTTCTTAATTTACATGCTTATTCTATATGACTAGACGAATCGATCGACCTATCATTTATCCCGGTGACGGATTTTGTTAATTAACAAAAAAATATTTTCCGCGAATCAGACCTTGCGACCCTCACGATAAAATTTACTTAAGGCCGTCGGCTGGCAACACGCATGACACCAGCGACTTCTTAATTTACATGCTTATTCTATATGACTAGACGAATCGATCGACCTATCGTTTATCCCGGTGACGGCTTTTGTTAGTTAACAAAAAAAATATGTTAACCAAGAAACGGATCTCCGCGACCCTCACGATAAAATTCACTTAAGGCCGTCTGCTGTCAACATGCATGACACCAGCGACTTCTTAATTTACATGCTTATTCTATATGACTAGACGAATCGATCGACCTATCGTTTATCCCGGTGACGGCTTTTGTTAATTAACAAAAAAAATATGTTAACCAAGAAACGGATCTCGCGACCCTCACGATAAAATTCACTTAAGGCCGTCTGCTGGCAACACGCATGACAACAGCGACTTCCTAATTTACATGCTTATTCTATATGACTAGACGAATCGATCGACCTATCATTTATCCCGGTGACGGATTTTGTTAATTAACAAAAAAATATTTTCCGCCAATCAGACCTTGCGACCCTCACGATAAAATTCACTTAAGGCCGTCTGCTGGCAACACGCATGACAACAGCGACTTCTTAATTTACATGCTTATTCTATATGCGTAGACGAATCGATCGACCTATCGTTTATCCCGGTGACGGCTTTTGTTAGTTAACAAAAAAAATATGTTAACCACGAAACGGATCTCCGCGACCCTCACGATAAAATTCACTTAAGGCCGTCTGCTGTCACCACCCATGACACCAGCGACTTCTTAATTTACATGCTTATTCTATATGACTAGACGAATCGATCGACCTATCGTTTATCCCGGTGACGGATTTTGTTAATTAACAAAAAAATATTTTCCGCGAATCATACCTCGCGACCCTCACGATAAAGTTCACTTAAGGCCGTCTGCTGGCAACACGCATGACACCAGCGACTTCTCAATTTACATGCTCATTCTATATGACTAGACGAATCGATCGACCTATCGTTTATCCCGGTGACGGCTTTTGTTAGTTAACAAAAAAATATGTTAACCAAGAAACGGATCTCCGCGACCCTCACGATAAAATTCACTTAAGGCCGTCTGCTGTCAACACGCATGACACCAGGGACATCTTAATTTACATGCTTATTCTATATGGTTAGACGAATCGATCGACCTACGATTTATCCCAGTGACAGCTTTTGTTAAGTAACAAAAAAATATATTTCCGCTAGTCGAGCAGATTCGGTTCATTCACGGGAGAGTGGTTGGTGGGGGTAGGCCCTATACCGCTGTACTGTGCTGCGGCAGCGGAGCGCGTACCGTCACACTTAAAACCTACTGCGATCGGCCGCGCCGCGTCTGCTAGATCTGTCTGCCAGTTTCAGCGTCATGAATCTGGACGTATAATAACCCACAATAACAAATTCACTTGTAATGTATTTTTATTTTATTTCGATATTACAGTCATGACATATTTGGTTGAACTTTGGTTGTTGGATCAATAATCATTAAAATTATACTTTATTAAATAGTATCACTTTTGTACCAAACCTATTCCTTAGCTGCCTTCGCCGTGGGCAGCTTCAACACGGAGCTGACAGTTATCATGCTGCAGTCCGGATACCTACCTTACTCCGGTCGGTTCAGGGTGCCTTCTCACTTTCGTACTACGGTTCCACTAATTAGGTAGACATTCGGCACTCATTATACATCCCTTGGTATTTCGGACCGTAGCTTGATAGCGTCCGGATCAAAATTTCTCGTCGGGTTCCCATTCGCTTTTCAACGTGCGCGATACATTCTTTTCGCAACATCTGCTGTACGTTCCATAAAGGTATAATAGATTGAAAGAAAGGCTAACAAAGGACCGGGGTCGAACGCTCCCCCCAGAGCCGAGCGTTCGAATATACCTGCGGCGCGCTCCAGCGACACCGGATAGATGCGTTACACTGCCAAATTTTTCTTTTTTAATTAAATAAGATCTATTTAAATCAAATAGGTTTTTTTCCTTGTCTCACAACCTACTACGACCCTATTTGTTTCAAATATATTTTTTTTATTTGTTCGAGCTATTCATTTAAATATTAAATAAATTCAAATTACATAAATAATGATTAGATTCAAATTAAATAAATAAGGATAAAACACGATATATCGCACGAATACGAGAAAGGAATATAGGTTCATGACATAAAAGTACGATGAAAATAAATTATTTTCCTTTTTTATCATTTTTTTTCACTAACAAGGCTATTATTTGAAAAAAAAAAGAAAGGTATCGCCGTGCTTTTTATTAAAAGGCGCCACTATTTATTTATAGAAAGACTAATCATTTTCCTCAACTGCAGAATGTTACAACAGTCTTCTAATGAAAACAAAACCATGAGATTTTTGAGAGACTGAATCGTGTACCATTTTTCCGTCTGTCTCTTTTGTCTTATACTACCAGATGAAACCAAATCACAGATTCATTAGGAATAAAAAAAATATTTAGTTATTAGACGATATCAAATAGATCTTGATTTGAATAAATAAATATATTTGAAACTAATAATTTTAATACTAGAATGCAGTAGAAAAAATTTTATTTCACAAAAAATCTAGTTGAATAAAAAAAAAATAGACGCATCGTGAAAAGATAAAAATTGACTTTTTGATGCCGCTAAATTTTCCCCCCTTAAAGTTCTCAGCTGTCGCGTCGATGCACCACGCCACGGGACATAATATGCACAACATATTGCATCACGTACGGTGTTAGTATTACAACCCATACCATATCCAGGACACAATGCAATATATATATATATATATATATATATATATAGAGTCAGAAGACACAGTAGGCCCGTGTTCGCAATAGCGGATGGACCGAATGTATACAGAGGTGGCTCGAAGTATGGGAACGAGGAAGCTGAGAAGTTATAGGAGGGTTGTCGTCGACACGCGCATCGATATTCGTAGCGCGGCATAAATAAAGGCAGGTGGAGCGAGCAGCCCCTGGCTACGAATTCCGCACCGAGGGAGAACGAGCAACCGGTATAACCGGCGTACAACATCACTATATATATATAATATATACATATATATATATATATATATACAGAGTTGCGAAGGAACGAAAGCAACGAGAGGAGAGGAAATTGTGGCAGCGTGCAAGAGATACACCGAGAGAGAGAGAGAGAGAAAGAGAGAGAGAGAGAGAGAGAGAGAGAGAGAGAGAGAGAGAGAGAGAGAGAGAGAGAGAGAGAGGGAGAGAGAGAGAGAGACAGAGAGAGTGAGAGAGAAAGGGAGAGAGTAGTTTGGCATGAAAATGTACAACCCGAAGCATCCACCTACTGCATTACGCCCCAAACCCCACTCGGCGCATATCCAACGGATATCGAATTATATCGTACGTATTATTCGAGGCCCATACATTGAGACACATTACTCGTGTGTAATTGGTAATTCGGGTCGCAGCGTAAGTAATCTCGTTCGTTTATTAAAGCAACGTTCGGCTGTGAGGCTAATTGCAGGAGAGATGAGCGAGCCCTGGAGAAAGCGAGATGAAAAAGGGAACGTTGGCAACATCGTTGGTTCTTTTTGTAGATGGACATCAATGATCTTTTTGCGGATGAATCTTTTTTTTTGGGATTTAGATTAAGGAACTCCAGTGAGGAGCTTGAAGAGCGTATAACTGGTGATCGTAGCCTGAGGGGCTGAAAAAAGTTTGGGCTGATGCTAAAAGTTCAGTGCTCCAATGACGACGTTGATGGGAACAAAGAAGTTTACTTTGGAGATGCGTTAGGGTCGAAAAAATCGTTGTGGCTGTGTCGGGGCAACGGCCGTGTGTTTTTCGTGAATACGTCTAGGGGAAGGTGGGGCACAGTGTGTCACCTTTTTTTATCGAATTTTTACTCTCACCAAAGAAGTCTAATTAGAAAAAAAAGATCTTAAACGATTTTATAGACCTTTGGGCGTACAATAAAGTTACCATATTTTTTGCAAAAATATTTTAAATCCTCAAGTAATGGGTTCGAAAAAAATTTGCGGATTCGCTCATTGTGCCCCACGGGTGGGGTACAATGTGTCAGATAGGTGGGTACGGTGTGTCAAGTGCTGCGAAACGTAGAGTACAACGGGCCGGTAGAAATTCTTATATTTTCCTAACATAGATAACAGATTTTCATACATACCGATAATTTCACAACGAATATTCTGTACCACTAACATTCGGAGTCGACTGATTGTGCTCAACAACTCGATGACACATTGTGCCCCACACAATTGCCCCACAATATTTGACGTTTTCCCGGCAAGGGAATTTTTTTTTTTCGAGGCTCAAATCAATTTTGTACTTTTAATAATTCTTCGTGAGCTGCTATTGATTTTCTTTTAGGGCAACCGAGCCTTAATATAAATCACCAACCAACAAAAAAAAGGGATTTTACAACCTACAAAACTCCTAGAAATCGCATGTGGTTTACAGTTGCCTGTGACACATTGCGCTTCTTCGGAGCGTCGTCACTTCTTTGTTTCCTCATTGGGAGTCGACTCATTTTGCCCCACCACTCGGTGACACATTGTACCCCACGAGTAAAATATTTGATTATTGATGAAAATAACTGTTAATTAAACTACGAATGGAAAAACACAAGTCACGGAGTGCACCATAAATAATAAAACTATCGATTGGAACCGAAAACCGGAGCCGCTACAGAAAGTGTCATTATATTTTACGTTTTCACGGCGAGCGAAATTTTTTTTTAAGCCTCAAATCAATTTTTAATTTTTAATAATCCTTTGTAAGCTGCTATAGACTTTCTTTTAGGCTTGACGAAATCTAATATAAATCGCGGTTCAACACATAAAATTTTGGAATTTACGAGCTACAAACGTTCCAGAAACCGCATGTGGCTCACTTTGCGACGTGACACATTGCACCCCACTCTCCCTTACGTTAACGGGTAATATATATTATTTATGAGAGCATCGTATTCGTGTCCCCGATCGGTTATCTCAAGCTGTTTATATATTTTATTTTCTTAAGGGACAACACCACTGTGACGGCTTCAAAAAATCGATTTTTTGAAAACCATCTAAAAAAATCTAAAATACATTTAAGATTAAGATGCCGTTGGACCCAGGTCGAAAAAATAATTATTTTCGGAGATATTGAATATTTTGTGGAGCGGTGCAGCGCTCCGTGACGCTCGGGGTCCCGCGCAGCTGCGCGCCTCCGGGTTGGGCATGTCGAATAACGATCCATACGACGGTTTCGAGATAAAAAAAAAGAGTGCATCGATCATGTCCAAAAACGTATGGGGACGCGCCTCCGCGAAATCGTGAAAAAACAAAAAGGATTGTCTGGCAGAGGAAAGCTCACCGGAAAATTGATTGACGAGTTGAGCACATATTACGGCTTGGCTATTCGGAGGAACAGCGATGATGTTGAAAAAATGAGGAAGGCAATTTGGGCAACCATCAAACATAAAATATCCACAGATAGTGAGCCACAACATGATGATTGCGCAGAGGGAGCCGAGTCGTGGTGTTCGCGGCAGCGAACGGTCGCAAGCGGTAATATTTCTGAATATCGCCATAAGCCGCCTCTTCCTGAGGAAGTATTGGAGGCAATTACGCCAGTCTTCGAAAATTTGAGCAGAGACGATTTGCTGCAGCGTTGTTTGGGCGGCTTCATGCAAAACAACAACGAAAGCTACAACAAATCAGTTTGGGCAATAGCCCCCAAGTGTCAGTCCGGGAGCAAAAAAATCGTCGATATTGCAGCTGATATCGCGGTATTATTATTCAATGATGGCCTGAGAAGCCTCATGAAAGTTTTGGAGACGTTGGGGATAACTATCGGCCCAAATTGTTTCAATTTTTGCGTTGAAACCGACGCAGCGCGGATCGAGCTGGCGGAGCGCTCGCTCACAGACGCTGTAAAAGAGGCAAGAAGAGCCTCTACAAGTTCGAGAAAAGATGCTAGGGACAATCATTTGCTTCTTGAAGGCCAGCTATATGGTGCCGGCATCGCTGATTAAAGGTAAAAAATTTTTTTTCCAATTTATCGCATAAATTAACAAACCTAAAACTTTGAACGCGTTTTTCTCAAAACCACTTTTTTGAGTGCGGCACGCAGCAGAACTCGAGCAATTTTTATCCGATCGATTTCAAATTTGGACTGCATCAATAAAACTAGATTATCTAAAGAAGTACATTTTTTCGATATCTCAATAATAAAAAAAGTTATAGCCTATTTTCGACGAGAAATTTTGCTCGAAAATCGTCCTTTAATTTCAAAAGCGTGCCTATTTTTTAAAAATCAATATTTTTTCAAATCCCTATGTACTTCTCTTCAAAATATCATATTATTAACGAAAACACTCGGTATTTTTTTTCAGATCGACTTTGAAGAGAGTTCTGCTGCGTGCCGCGAACCACTGCAGAGGCAACAGTACCTGACGCGGGAGCTTCCCCAGCGTCACCATGGGGCGTGAAAAATTTGAAATTTTTTTTTTTATGTATCTTCAATAAACAACGAACAAAACAAAAAAAAAAATTTCGAATATCTCTTTTTTTTCCCACAAAAAAAAATTCTTGAAAAATGGCAAAAAAACAGGGGGTCACAGTAGTGTTCTGCCTTAACGTCATTATAATGTTGTATGTTTCATTGTAGTCATTCTTCGACACTAAGATGTCCTTTAGATCGCGGTGTTTTATCAATTGTGATTAGAAATTATCGCCGAGATCAGGAAATAAATAAAATAAACATAATTTTCATTTGGTGGCTTCAACGAGCGCAGAAACCATAGACGGTCACACACATTACACTTATGTCCGAAAGGATTGTTGATAAACCCAAGTTGTGAGACGTGCAATAGCTGCTGCCCAGTGGTGTCTTCATAATCGGCGATCGCACACAATCGATGTCTATAATCTGCGGCGTAGATGCAGAAGCGATTACGTCATCCACTTGCCTCGGCTCGGTCGCCTCGGCGTCCTCCCTCAACGTAACAAATTCTTTGACCCTCTAGGAATCGAGTGGTGTAATTGACTTTCAGATATAGACGATAAATTCAGAGCTGCAATGCCAAACTGTAACCCCCGATTTTGTTATCATCGGATTTTCCGGATTGCACCCCACTATGGTTTCAAATTCAAAAACGTATTCACGTCAAAAAACAGGTTGATGTTTAATAATTTCTTTTCATGAGAGTTTTGGGACAACGAGGTTAGGATTTTACACAAAATTGTTACGTAATCGTGCGAATTAATTGAATAAATTTTCATAAAATTATACTAATTGAATTTTTGTTTCAATCACATCGGAGAGACACATTTTTAAACCCACATTTTCACTAATTAATCCTTATCGTTACGTTTGACATCAATTGCACGATTTTTCTTTTGCAGGTGAGTCTGACGACAAACGTGCTGACATTTAACCGGAAACGATGGGTGAGTGTATCACAGCAATGATTCATTGAACAGTATTTTTCCTTGCGTTTTCATTGGAACCAGACTTTTTTGGGATCCGACAAAGTGTAGGCAGACGAGAATAGAGAAATCGGAAGTAAGGTGAGTACGGGCCAGGTGGGCGTTTGGGGAAACGGGAGGGGGACAAACTGTAAAGTAAAGCTGTATTTAGGGAACAAGGTTTCGACACTCAAGTCGTGGGGGGTTTTCTCGTGACTCCCCTTCGACTGGAGTCACGATGCTGGCTTAGGAACTTGATGGCAGGCAAGCTCGCGTGTCTAGACCGGAAGTGGTGCTCGGGCTAGGCGTGGCTTCTTGATATACAACCACCGTTGTATCTCACGCAGCTGCTAAGAGTATTTAACATCTATACATATGTGTGTGTGTGCGTGTATAGATAGCGCCCCTTCCCTCTAGAAAGCCCGCTGCCCCCCCCCCCCCCCCCCCCCCCCCCCCCCCCCGCCAGAAAAAATCTATAAAAAATAATCGAAGCAAAATAATCAATTAACTTTATTTAAGCTTCACCGAAACAAGCATAAAGAAATAATTTAATTTGATTAGGGTTGATTTTACTACTTAACTAAAGTAGGATTGATTTTTCAGCCATAAATAAAGACTTGCGAAAAAACTTTAATTCCTCACATATTTATACGTATATGTTATTTGTATGTACACTGCAACCTCTCTAATCGGCACCGTTGGGGAATCGGCTCCGCATCATAATTGCAAATATAGAGTTTGCGCACCATCCACTCAAGTCGCTTCTGCGCAGCTGACGTAGCGGATAGCAGTCCCGAGTAAAAATTCATAACCTCTTCTGAATACTCGCAGGACCCATTTATTTTGTAATTCACAAGCCGTCATCCTCCGTTAAACCTACCACACCCCATTTGTCGAGTTCAGTGCCATGAAGAGGCCTCCATTTGGTCCAGTGTAGCCTCTGTTAGTCCTTCCAAACCTTCTTTCGACTCCCAGTTTCAGTGAAACGTGCAGAACACAGGCCTCCTTAACCTGCTTTCGATCTCAAGTCCGTTGCCTCGACCCCACCTAACCTGCTTGGAGCCCATATTCGATATCTCCTCCATCAACACGCCATTGTGGCCTGATCGGTAACCCGTTCGATGACGAAATAATTACGTTTTCGCTGAATGGAGGGTCCGGAGGGTTTACATTGCGCCTACAGTAGGCTGAATGGAGGGTCCCAAGGGTCCACAGTGCGCCTAGAGTAGACCGAAAGGGGGGCCAGTAGGTTCTGCGGGAGCGCTCGAAGTAGGCCCACCGGGGGTTTCGCAGGTTCAGTTGCGCTCTGAATTGGCCTCCTTTGAGTGACAATGTCCAGTTTCTGCCATTCGGGAGGTTCATCTGAGGCCCTAACGTACTGGTATTCCAAACATTGTGCCCTCGTTTAGGTACTCTATAATCCGCTATCGCCGATCTCTGCTCGGGGAAGTAGGCCTTTATTTTCGGGTTGAACGTGGTTCGAAAACTCTCACTCGGGAGTACTCCTCCAATCCCACTCTTATTGTCTAGCATGCTTTGAGCCTGACCCTTGGGCCTAGCGCTTCTCCCACCATGCGCTACACCGATCGGTATTCGGCACCTAGCGGTGAGGGGGGGGGGGGCTGATTTCATTTATGGAGGTGCCGATCGGAGAGATTGCAGTGTATGTATGGGAGAGAGGGGTACAATGTGTGGAAGGGCATTGCGAGCAACATGCGATTTCTCGGAAGTTTTTAGCTCGTAAAAACTGAATTTTTTTATGTTGGACTGTGATTTATATTTAGTTTCATCAGGCCTAAAAGAAAGTCGATAGCAGCTCACAAAAAATTATTAAAAATTATAAATTGATCTGAGGCTTGGAAAAAAATTCGCTTTCCGGTAAAAGGTCAAATATAACGTCACTTTCTATAGCGGCTCCGGTTTTCGGTCCTAATCGATAGTTTTATTATTTATAATGCACTCAGTGACTTGTGTTTTTCTATTCGCAGTTCAATTAAGAGTTCTTTTCATCAATAATCAAATATTTTACTCGTGGGGTACAATGTGTCACCGTGTTATGGGGCACAATCAGTCGACTCCCAATGTTGTTGGCAAATAATATGACCACGACGAAAAAGAGGAAACAAAATAGTGATGATGCTCCGAAGAAGCGCAATGTGTCACGGGGCACTGTGAGCCACATACGATTTCTGGGAGGTTTGTAGCTCGTAAATTCCGAAATTTTTTGCGTTGGACCGTGATTTATATTAAGTTTCGTAAGGCCTAAAAGAAACTCAATAGAAGCTCACAAAGAATTATTAAAAATCGAAAATTAATTTGAGCTTTGGAAACAGAAAATTTCGCTTGTTGGGAATACGTTAAATATAACCTTACTTGCTGTAGCGGCTCGGGTTTTTGTTCCTAATCGATAGTCATATTATTTATAATGCACTCGATGACTTCTGTTTTTCCATTCGTAGTTTAATTCATCATTATTTTTATCAATAACCAAATATTCTACTACTGGGGTACAATGTATCATCGAGTTGTGGGGCACAATGAGTTGACTCCCAATGTTGTTGGCACAACCGACTCATTGTACCCCACGTTTCGCAGTACGTGACACACTGTACCTACCTATCCGACCCATTGCACTCCACCCGTGGGGCACAATGAGCCAATCCGCAAATGTTTTTTCGATCCCATTAATTTGGTATTTTTAATCTTTTTGCAACAAAAAAATGGTAGCTTTATTGTACCCAAAAGTCTATAAAAGTCGGTCATAACCTTTTTTGTTCTAATCAGACTACTTTGGTAAGAGTAAAAATTCGTTGAGAAAAAAAAGGTGAGACATTGTGCCCCACCTTTCCCTATGCATGCACGTACGAATGTGTATTTGCATATACACGTGTACACCCTACCTGTATATAGTCGTCTCAGATTAAACTCTCTCAGTGTACGTAAGTAGCTACCACCCCCAAACACGAAGGTACCCTCGCTACCCCCATCTCCCTCAGTTCCGTCCACGAGGGACCTTTTGCACGAGAGTCTCCGCAAGGATCAGATAGGAGTCCCGTCGTCCTCGGTTTGAGCCTTTAACCCTGATCTCGTTCGCGCCCCGTTGCTGCGTTTCGTGTGTTCCGCACGATTTGTTAAATAAATAGGCGACGTTGATGAAGCGCAAGAGAGAGGGTCGAGTGAGCAGGGCGGGGGCCTCGAGGGGGGGAGCGGCAGCGATCGCGTACACGATCGTACGAGAATGCCACTGGTATATAACGAGCGTTAATAATGCAATCTTCCAGCGGCCGTGTAACGTCGATGAAACGACCTACATACGTCATTTCCCGCTTCAACCCGCTTCGTGCAACCGTTTTTACAGCCCGACCCGACGTTTTCTTCTTCGACACTCCACTCGCAGGTTAAAATACACTTCGAGGTATTTTTTTTCGCTTTCGTTGTTTTTTTTCGTTCTGATCCGAGCTTGAGAATTTCTATCAGCGGAGGACGAAAATGCGAGAGAAGGAAAAATTTCCGGATACACTCGGGACCATGATCTTTGATTATGTCGAAGCTTGCATCGTTAGAATGCAACGAAACTTCATTCTTCTTAGCTGCGCACTTTAATTTTTTCACCACACCCAGACTATGATAATCACTCGTACAACATTTTGTTTCTACGTATTCTTATTGGAGATTTACGATCGCAGTTTGCAAAAAAAAGGCTACGATTATTAATAACAATAATGAAAAACAAACTAATGAAGAAAATAATATCGTTGCGCTCCGTTGATAAAAAAAAATAACAAATTGAAGAATATAACCTCTGTCAGCTCACGTTGCCAAAGGCTACCAGTCTAAGTATACATATGTATATATATTGGGAGTACAAATAAGTCTCCGTCGTTTGACAAAAGATGGCCCCACCAGGAGGTTATCTTTGAAATTGTCAGATGTAAAACGCCATATCGTAAGGTTGGACATCTGGCAAGACCATAACTTTGAAATATTAGCGATTTTGTATCAGCAACACATAATTTTTTTCGTGCGAAAATGTCGAGTTTTCAGCTGAATAAGCGCCATTTGCGGGAACTTTTGATTTACTTCTTTAATTTGAAGAAATCTGCAGCTGAGGCGCATCGATTGCTCGTAAAAGCATATGGTGAGGCTGCTTTAAGTGAGAGACGTTGTCGTGAGTGGTTTCAAAAGTTTAAGAACGGTGAGTTCGACGTCGAAGACAAAGAACGTAGCGGAAGGCCGACAGTGTACGAAGACGCGGAATTGGAAGCATTATTGGAGGAAGATTCATGACAAACGCAAGAAGAACTTGAACTTACTTCAGGAGTGACTCAACAAGCAATTTCACATCGTTTCAAATCGTTGGAAATGATTCAAAAGCAAGGAAATTGGGTTCCATATGAACTGAAGCTGAGAAACGTTGAACGCCGATTTTGCACATGTAAAATGCTGCTTGCCAGGTATAAGCGAAAGGGTTTTGTGCATCGTATAGTCACTGGTGATGAAAAATGGATCCACTACGATAACCCAAAGAAGAGGAAATCATGGGGACCACCTGGCCATTCTTAAACATCGACAGCCAAGCCGAATATTCATGGAAAAAAACTCATGCTGTATATTTGGTGGGATCAGCTTTGTGTCGTGTATTATGAGTTGCTCAAACCGAACGAAACCGTTACTGGGGCTCTCTACCGAACACAATTGATGAGGTTGAGCCGAGTACTCAAGGAAGAACGCGCCCACTACTATTCCAGACACGACAAAATTATTCCCCTGCATGATAATGCTCGTCCACATGTTGCGGCGCCGGTCAAAACCTACTTGGAAATACTCAATTGGGAAGTTTTACCCACCCGCCGTATTCACCAGACATTGCTACCTCTGACTATCATTTATTTCGATCGATGACGCACGGCTTTCTGAGCAGCACTTCACATCATATGAAGATACCAAAAATTGGGTCGATTTGTGGATAGCCTCAAAAGATGAAGCGTTCTTCCGACGCGGTATCCATATGCTGCCAGAAAGATGGCAAAAAGTAGTGACTAGCGATGGACAGTACTTTGAATAAAACATAAAGTACCGTTCTTTCACAATAAATGCCCAATTTTTGATAAAAAACGGCGGAGACTTATTTGTACTCCCAATATACATATATAAACTACCGCTCAAAAGTTTGATAGCTCCCTAAAAAAAAAGATAACCGAATTTAATGAACGGCGTTTTGAAGGGAACAAATGCAGCTTTGTTTTGCTTTTTTGAAATATTTTTGATGATTTTTTTTCAACCCGGTACGCACTTTCGTACATGACCGTTTTTCGGCTATTTTTCGACCATCGAGAATTGGGCGCATAACTTATGGACATTTTTTTTGTCATTTTTATCCATAATAAACTTGAAAGGGGTAGCAAAAGCTCCATTTTAATGTTTTTTTAAGTTTCGTACGATTTTTTTTTTCGCAAAGTTATTCCATTTTTGGGTAAAAAAGACAAATTTTGGCAAATGCAACGTAACTCAAGAACTGTTAGGTTTAAAAAGAAATGTCAAAGATGTAAAAAGTTGTGTAAGCTTATACTGGATCACCTGGAATTTTGTCAGAATGTTCCTTTGAGATTTTTAAATATTATTTTCGCTCGAAACTTTGATGAGTAGGATGGCTTAACTCGAAAAGTATGGCGTTTAGGACAAAATATCAGGAGGAGAAACTTTTTTAATTTTTGGTTTTAAATTAGCTTGAATTTTTTCAGAATTTCGTTTTGAAATTTTTTTGGAAATTTTTCTGGCCGGAACTCTGATGAGTAGGATGGCGTAACCCGAAAAGTATGGAGTTAAGGAGAAAATATAAAGAGGGAAAAATGTTGCAGTGTTTCATTTTGAATACGTTGACATTTTTTCAGATTTTTTCAACATTTTTTTTCCAATGTTATTTTTTTAGTTCGTCGAGGTGATTTTTCTGCAAATTTATCGCGACCTCTTCAATTTATCGACGATATGAAGATGAACAATTATATGAAGATATTGTATAAAAGATAAAAATTTATCGACGATATGAAAATAAAAAGAAAATAAAAAAGAATTCTTGTTGCATTCCAAGGATGCAAGCTCCAACAATATTCCAGAGGTTGGGGACTCGTTTTCGAGTGTCCAAATTCTGGTGAGCCACCCTGTAGAAGATTGGGAGGTCTAGATCTATACTCCAGTGCTATAACAACCTTTTCGTGATTTACTTTGGGCATTTGCTCTCTCCCTCTTCCACCCCCAACCTCTCTCTCTCTCTCTCTCTCTCTCTCTCTCTCTCTCTCTTCCTCAGCATATATGCCGCAGTCGTTATTCAAACGCGAATGCCCTCGGCGAACGCGATGCATATGCAATTTCTCCGAACCGGAAGTCAAACACTGACCGTTATCAGGGGGCAGGCAAGAGGGGGTTGGGGGTTTTGAGTGCAGGGATATCGGGGGTGGCAGGAGGGTGCAAGGGCGACGTTCATTGGCCCACTGAAACTTTCGACTTTGCGTCAGGCAATAGCGGAGCAAAAACAGAGCCACAGAGAGAAACGTTCGAAAATGGACAGCCTGCATAGTCCATGACTTCATCATGCCAAATATCCCCGTAAAACTCATAAGTACGAATACTTAATCCAAATTTTCGTAGCAGTAACTTCTTATCATCGAGGAAAAAACTACCTCGAGGCCTTCCAAGATCCTTAAGAGGGGGAGGGGAGGGCGGTGGTGGGTTTAGACGATGGAAAAATAGCCAATTTCGATCTTTTTTTTTTGTAAGTAACAAAACTTTTTACCTTTGTGAAACTTTAGGGACAATTTGTTACATTATGAAACTGTTTGGATATATTTTTTTTATTGAGAAATATTGCAAGATGGCGACGTTCTGGCATGGTATTCCAGAGTGGTTTTAACCACGCCATGACCTCTCCATTTTGCAATATTGTTCCATGAAAAAATTAATACTAACAGTGCAATTATATAATAAATTGTATCTAAAGTTTCATAAATGTAAAACGTTTTGGTCCTTGCAAAAAAAAAACGGTCAATATTTTCTATTTTTCCGTCGTCTACGCATACCCCCCCCCCCCCCCTTAAGGCCCCATTTCTATGAACGTATACCCAAGAAACACTAAAAAAGTTGAAAATTTGAAAAATGGTACACCTCAGAAAAAAATGAAATATAACACAGTATTTTCGTTCTTTTTTGCAATAAAAGAGTACTTTTTAAAAGTGATTTGCATAGACAAGTAGGTAAAAGTTATATTTTCCACAAACTTAAAAAATGCCGCAAAAACCGTCCCGAACGACCATGCCAAAACGTCGCCATTGTGCAATATTGTTCCACGAAAAAATTAATTTAAACAGTTCAATAATTTAGTAAATTGTACCGAAAGTTTCATAAATGTAAATCGTTTTGTTCGTTGCCCAACTAAAAACAAACGATTAATATTATCTGTTTTTCCGTCGTCTACACGTAGCCCCCGCCTCCCTTAAGGCCCCAAAAAAGTTGAAAATAAAAAAAAGGTCCACTTCAGAAAAAAATGAAATATAACACAAGATTTTCGTCCTTTCTTGCAATAAAAAAGTACTTTTTAAAAGGGATTTGCCTAAACAAGTAGGTAAAAGTTATGTTTGCAACAAACTCAAAAAAATTCCGCAAAACCTTCCCAAAAGACCACGCCAAAACGTCGCCATTGAGCAATATTGTTCCATGAAACGATTAATTCAAACAGTTCAAGCATACATTGAGAGAGAAATTCTTTTAATATTAACTAGATTCGTCTCTTTAATTTTTTTAAATTTCGATTAACTAGATTTTTTGTGAAAATAAATTTTTCCTATTGCATTTCATTGTTAAAATTATTTATTTTAAATAAATTGATTTATTCAAATCAAGATCTGTTTAATATCGTCTAATAACTAAATATTTTATTTATTCCTAATAAATCTGTGATTTGGTTTCATCTGGTAGTATAAGACAAATGAGGTAGATGGAAAAAAGGTACACGATTCAGTCTCTCAAAAATCTCATGGCTTCGTTTTCATTAGAAGACTGTTGTAACATTCTGCAGTTGAGGAAAAATGGTTAGTGTTTCTATACATAAATAATCGCACCTGTTAATAAAAGGCACAACGATAACTTTCTTTTTTCCCAAATAACAGCCTTGTTAGTGAAAAAAAAAGAAAAATAATTTAACTTTTTTTCACCGCACTTTTATACCATGAACCTGTATTCCTTTCTTTTATTCCTGCAATATATCGTGTTTTATCTTTATTCATTTAATTTGAATCTAATCCTTATTTATTGAATTTTAATATATTTAATATTTAAAAAGAATAGCTTGAACAAATAAAACAAAATATTTCAAACAAATAGGGTCGTAGTAGTCCCCGAGACAAGGAAAAAAACTTAAATATATCTTATTTCAATTATTTTTTTTGGCAGTGTACAATAAATTCTACCTAAAGTTTCAGAAACGTAAAAGGTTTCGTTCCTTTCTAAGAAAAAAAACAAAACAAAAATTGTCTATTTCATCGTCTACCGGTATTTCCCCCCCTTGAGGCCCCAACGGTCTTGAAGGGGGGGGGGGGGGGGGGGGGGGGTATGATATTCCTCCTCGTCAGAAGGAAGGCACAGCTCGTAGGGACGAAAAAAAAAAACAAAACCGGAAGCGAAGCTTTGGTGTTCGATGGAGTGCACGAGTTAAAAAGCATCGGAATGTCCGACAGGTAGGTGGAGGCATAGAGGATGCACAACCTCCCTCACCGACTTAACCGCTGTCACGAGCAGAAAACATCACCGCTAACACATTCACCCCGAACCATCGACTCGCCCTCAAAGCGCTCACACTCATACGGGGCACGTTACGATCAGAGAGAGTGTGAGAGAGAGAGAAAGAGAGAGAGCGAGAGAGAGAGAGAGAGAGAGAGAGAGAGAGAGAGATGAGCCAGTAGCATCGTCGACAAGATTACATTACCAACGGAGATACCCTACTGTGTGGGATATCCTGAAATGCACTCAAACTAATTTGTGTCTGAAACTTTTGTCTCCTTTTTTTTTTATCTCTCTCACTGATGTTAGGACACCCAGTCCCTCATGGATCTCTTTGCCATTCGTTTTTTTTTGTTGTTCCCGTTTTTTTGTCCACCTTGTCTTTTACTGTTTCCGTCGTGTATTCTCGTTCTCTCTCACGAGCTCTCATCCCTCAGCTTCAACCTCTGTCGCAGACGAAAGCCTCAACTCGAACGAATGCAAACCCAAACACACGCAGGCTAACGTATATGCAGCTACTCGGGAACCGCAATGTCCCTTTTATCTCTCTCTCTCTCTCTCTCTCTCTCTCTCTCTCTCTCTCTCTCTCTCTCTCTCTCTCTCTCTCTCTCTCTCTCTCTCTTTCTCTCTCTCTCTCTCGAAGCGAATGCGATATATTTGCCTATGTGTGGGTGTAGGTATGTGTATGTGTGTTGGAAAAAGTGGAATCCTTTGACGACTCAATCTGCCTCCCAACTTTGTTCAGTTTCCCACACAAAGCTTTTATACTCTTCGTATCGAGATATTTAACGAATCGTAGAGCGCTAAAGTTGGACGTATCATCAATTGATGCTTCTCTTTTGAACGACTTGTTAATTCTTTGAAGAATGAAAACGGGGCACGTTTCCACCGTAGAAATTATACGAATGCTACGGCAAAACGCGGAACCGGAAAAAATATAAACTTTTGCACCGGTGGAGTGTAATGATTTTTTTTTGTCGCCAGCTTTTCATTCTGACAGATTTGAGCTGGAAAAAATACTGAAAGGTTTGTTTTTTAGAACGAGGTCGATGTTTGCGGAGTGCAATTGAAAGGATTTTTCTTTTTACTTGATCACATTTTTTTCAGTAGCTTTTTTAAGGATGTTTCAAAATTATTCAGAAAATCACCCAGTACGCAAACTATTATATCAACGAAGTAATATAAAAAAGAAATTGATCAAAAATATTAGATGAAGTAAAAAGTTCTGAGCATTTGTTCGCTTTATTTTGACGATTAAATTAACATAGTTAGGATTATCCGATTTAAATCAAATATGCGCCGTTTTGTTCGATAACTTTTGTCTATTTTGAAGGCAATTTTGTAATTCCGCGATTGAAGGAGTCCTCATCCCTATTGGTAAAAAACTTGACCAGCTCATTTTCACAAGCCTCTCTTGAGGCCAGTTTTGTACCATCAAGAAAATTTTGCAAATGCTTGAAAAGGTGATAATCGCTTGGTGCCAGGTCTGGACTATACGGCGGGTGCGATTGCACCTCCCATCCAAGCTCTCGGAGCTTCTGGCGCGTCGTTAAAGATGTGTGCGGCCTGGCGTTGTCTTGATGGAACACAACACCCTTCCTATTGGCCAATTCTGGCCGCTTCTGGTTGATCGCCTACTTCAATCTAGTCAGTTGTTGACAGTAGAGGTTCGAATTGAGTGTTTGGCCCGATGGGAGCAGTTCATAGTGGATGATTCCCTTCCAATCCCACCAAACACACAGTAAAACCTTCTTGGCCGTTAATCCGGGCTTGGCGATCGTTTAGGCCGGATCACCGCGATTGGACCACGATCTTTTTCGGCTGTTGTTCTCGTATGTGACCCATTTTTCATCGCCAGTCACCATCCGCTTAAAAAATGGGTCGATTTCGTTACGTTTCAGCAAAGAATCGCAGGCATCAATTTGGTTCAAAAGGTTCTTTTGCGTCAATTCGTGTGGCACCCGTACATCGATCTTCTTCATGAGACCAGCCTAATGCAAATGGTTCCACACGGTTTTCCGGCTAATCTTCAGTTCCTGGGCAATGGAATAAGTGCTCACATGACGGTCCGACTCGACGATTTCCATGATTTTATCGACATTTTCGACGATTGGCCTACCAGAGCGTGCCTCATCTTCGACGTCCATATTACCAGAACGTAATCATTGGAACCACCGCTTTGCTGTTGCATTCGATACTGCATTGGCTCCATAAACAGCACAATACTTTTTCTCCGCCTGCTCCGCCTTTTCACCTTGGTCGTAGTGGTACTGAAGGATTTATCGAATTTTCTCTTTTTTTACCTCCATTTTAGAACGCTGTAACACACAACTGGCTTCACCAAACACAAAACTGTCAAAGAACTTTTTTGAAGCGTAATGTCACCTTTAAATCGCCGTATAGTATGGCCCGATGCGATGTATATATCGTGAGATATGGCTCACTAAAGACATCTAGCGGAAAACGCTTAGAACTTTTTACTTCACTCAATATAAACTACTAATGAGGATATAAATATTATATAAACTAATCACGATCGACTGGGTAGTGGCTAATCAAAGAGCATATGGCCGCAGTTGGCTAGTGTTGGCTAGATTATCGCGAGGTACCCACTTGAGTATCTCTTTTCTTCATCCGCAACGTCATCTGTAACTCAAATTGTTTAGCCAGCTATGAGCCAATGGCTCGATGGACCTACATGCAGTTATATAACCTCACTTTAGGTGAGGTTATGTGACTGCATATCTGAGATACCACAATAGGTGGTATTTTTATCGTAAGGCAGCGACATTTGTAATCAAGTTTGGCTAGGCAGTGACTAGCCGAGGAGTGCATAGCCGCAGTTAGCTAATGTTGGCTAGGTCATGGCGAGATACCCACTTGAGAGATTTGTTCGATCGCAACGCTATCTAAAACCGAAGTTGGCTAGCCAGCCATGAATCTTTCGCTAGATGATAGTACGTGCAGTCACATAACCTCACTTCGTTATTCGTAACCATGGTTGGCTAGTCCAGTAGGGCCTAGTTACTAGGTGAAATTTCTATTCTAAGGCAGTGACATAGTGAAAATCGATTGGGCAGTGAATAGACAAGGGCTGGATAATAAAATATTTAGAATATTACTAGCTCATAACGAGGCAGTCAATAGTCAGTTCGTATGAACTCAATTGGGCGAGCCAGTTACTAGCACGTAAGGCAGACAAGCTAACGCAATTTTTACTAC
>OZ010716.1:8159378-8177003 GCA_963932345.1 Ophion ventricosus | reverse complement strand
AAGATAAACGCGTTTAAAGCTAGTAGAAAATCACGACATGAATCAAGAGGGGCTGCGCTAGAATTCGAAAATCGAGTACTTAGAGATTTTTCACACCCATAATCTTTTGGAATATAATTTCATAGGTACTAAGGTACATTTTTAACAAAAAAAAATCGATTTTTGGACAATCCTAGAGTGGCCTAATGCTTTAAGGGCTTTTTTACGGAACGTGAGTCTAGTACCATTTTCGTTCGGTTGTGACTTTACTTTGGGACACTTGTGTAACGAGAAAGCTGAAATGGCATCGAAACCAAGTCGTGAGTGGAAATGAAATTTCGTCGGGCTCGTCGGTGTCCCAAAATTCACGCAAGAAGTCATTTTGACAGAAAAACACAGGTTTTTAAATAAAAAATTGTACAATTTTAATTGATTCATAAGGTATAGAGTTTAGGGTTATGTATGATAATAGCACATGCATTTGTTTCTCAACAATCACTCGTGGATTTTCTGAACCCCAAATGCGAAAATTTTGTCGTCTAACGAAGCCATCAGGATGCAAATGAGTCTAATCGCTGAAGATGATATTGTTCGAAAAATCAGCATCCACTTGTTGTTGTTCCATTATCCGTTCGACGAACTCTCTTCGCTGCGCGTGGTTAGTAGGCTTCGGTTCTTGAGTTCAATAAAACTTTGTAAGCATGAAGATGAACATCTTTCGAGAGAATACGCCGTGGTCGGGTTCTACTGCTAAAAAGCACTGCTAAAAAAGTAATGCTAAAGGCTCTACTGCTAAAACTGTACTGATAAACGGGCTCTACTGCTAAAAGCTCCACTGCTAAAACTGTACTGCTAAAAAGCTCCACTGCTAAAAGCTGTACTGATAAATGGGCTCTACTGCTAAAACTGGACGGCTAAAACTAGCTTCTGACAGAGGTCTCATATAAGTCCCACCGATGGAGGTTATACTGTACTTTTGCGGTTTTTTGACGATTTTTTTGAATTTTTCTGGAATACTTACTTTGCTATCGGCGCCATTATGCTGCACTCGGCGGGAGGTTATACTGTACGACGATTGTCACTAGTCATCGCGGCCTTCTCCTTAATTTCTGCCATGATCTCCTTTCTCGCCGCTTGCGCAGGCTCAGGAGCACCGCAGGTGTGCCTGTTTTTTGGAATTTTTCTGGAATTTTTCTGAGAAAATTTTTTGGAATTTTTCTGAGAAAATTTTTTGGAATTTTTCTGAGAAAACTTCATGTCATTTTCCCTTTGTTTTCAATGTTCTATTAACTTTTCAATGATTTTCAATGATTTCCAATAAAACTTTTCAAAAACATATCCTTTTGCGTTTTAGCAGTCTCAATGATTTCCAATAAAACTTTTCAAAAATATACTCTTTTGCGTTTAAGCAGTTGAGATTCTTTAGCAGTACTGCTTTTAGCACTAGATTCTATTTAGCAGTCCAGTTTTAGCACTAGAGTCTATTTAGCACTAGAGCTTTTAGCAGTACAATTTTAGCAGTAGAGTTTTTAGCAGTACAGTTTTAGCAGTAGAGCCCGTTTAGCAGTAGAATTTTAGCAGTAGAATTTTTAGCAGTTCTTTTTTAGCAGTAGAGCAGTAGAGCCGAATACGCTGTTGTGAGCTTCTCGAAGTGTCAAATTCTTGATCACGGTGCCGAATTGATGTTACTGGACTCTCAGCAACACTCTCACAAACTGCTTCGATGTTTTGCTTTGAACGACTCGTTGAAGGACGGCCAGGGTGTCTAAGATCACTAATTGATCCAGTCTCCCTGAATTTTTAAATTAATCTCTTTACAGTTGATAAAGTTAAATCACTATTCCGACCATATTTTGTACGAAAATTGCATCTGCCAAACCATCATTATTTTTAAAATATTGTTCAACAATGAAAACGCGTTGTTCTTTCGTGTAGCGCTCCATTGTTAATTAGCCTGAACTGCCAGTTGTCACGCTGTCTTTTTTTCGTTGGCAACACTTTATCGCACAAATGACGCCAAATTCAAATCTTACGTGAATTTTGGGACACCCTTTATTAATTTCTTACGATTTTCTCGGAGCCTCCTAGGCATCCTCAAAGGACGGTGACACTTTTTACGGCCCTTGAAGGTTTCGTTAGGTAGGCCTGTTACTGAATTATTACGAGCTTTTATTGAAGGTAGTAGTCTCGCCAAGACGATTTTCTATAGATTTTTTTTTATTTTGAAGCCCCATTCAGGACACTATTAGGTGATTACCTGCAAAATTTCAAAAGGATTCACCGTTGTTTATTCGAGATATGGCAATCAAAGATTGCACGGTTTTACATATGTTCTTATGGGGAGCAATGGAACATTTCACATTTCAAGCAATAACTTCGAAACTTTTCTACAGATTTTGTTAAAACAATTCTCAATTACAGGGGAACATATGACGAAATGGGTAAAAAAAAATCATGAATCTTGACCGTCTAGTTTCAGAGATATAGCGATTTATATTAAAGGCTTATATACACCTGGGTGGGTCAAAAAGGTCAATTTTTCAAAAAGGTGCTCATTCGAAAGTACTATCTATTGAGTGTCTACCCTGAAAATTTCATAAGGAAATTCGCAGTAATGACGAAGTTATAGCGTTTTGGAACCGACCGGGTGAGCAACGACTAACGGTTGGGGCGCAGGTAGACGCGACCTTTGTCATCTGTTTGACTTTGAGTTTGACTATGAATGAGGTTGACACAGCAAAAAAAAAGATCTAATGGAAGTGTCAACATCTAAGGAAGATCCGTCATACGGCCCAGGAATCGACGATTTCATGGAAGTTTAAAATAAACTAGTTATTTCAGCGTAAAGTGTACTCAAAACTTTAAACGCGTTTTACTCGAAACAGTGTTTTCAAAATCGGTACCAGAAATATCTCCGCAACTACTGGACCGATCGGGATCAAGTTTTGCACAGTTATGCTTCACACAATAATCTAGTACTTATCGAGTCGTTTTTTCGATACCTGGCATATTTTTTTTTTCATCATAAGTATTGAACATTTTTGAGGCGAAAAATCGCCTGTTTTATTCCAGTGACTGCCATGACCCGAAAAAATTAAATTCTTAAATTCCGGCCCGATAAGTACTAGTTTTATCTATCTACTTTAAGAAACAAATATATTTTTTTTATATATAAAATAGCAGAGGCACGTCTGGTACCCTAAACGCTGTCAACAAAAACACGTCCCAGGAAAACGACTGTAACTTTTTTAACGTTTGAAATTTTTTAACCAAATTTTCACACAATATAGATAAAATGTCATACTTTAAAATGTATATGATGGTTGTTCAATAAAATTCAGTTTTATACATAAAAGATAGTTTGCTCACAATACTTTTTAGAAAACTGACTGGGTAGAATCGACCCAAGTGTGACCACCGCGATTGAATTTGGAAGTGTGACCACGAAGGGTTAACAAAACTTACATAAACATAGAATTTTTGAAAATTCAAATAAATTCAAATATTTACTTAAAAGCTTGAGGCGTCAAACGTCATTACACTTGAAATAAAGCCTCAAGCATTTAACGAAATATTAACATTTTTAAAATTTCTATGTTTATGTAAGTTTTATTATGGATGTACTGCCTGCGCCTTTGATCTGTGACCAAGGATGGGGTTCTTCTGTAAGCTTTGCTATTCAACTTCATACAATAAATATTATTTTTTACTTTTTAGTTCAATCTATATATAGAAAAATGAATGTTTCTCTGTTTATCCCGTATGCGTTCCTATACCATTCATCCGATTGAGTTGAAACTTTGTACAGTTATTGTAGGCACTTCCGTGAAGGTTTCTGACATAGTACCATCAACGTACAATAGGTGGCGCGCGAGTCTTATCGGATAATTGTTCGTCTTCTATGCGTTCGCGTATCGTTCATCCCATTGAATTGAAACTTTGTACACCCGACTAGAAATTGACGTTGTGTTTTTGTACAGTTCATTGCTGGGTCAACCCAATTCCTTGTTGGGTCATTATCGGGCTTCCCTATCAGGTTCTTATAGGGTGTGTAACGATCTTCGAGGGTTTTCTTTGGGTTCTGTCAGGTTTTGCCTCGGGTAAGCCCAATTTTTTGTTGGGTTCTTATCGGGCTACCCTAACCGGTCCTACCATTAACCCACTGAAATCAGTAGCGTTGCATGGATTTGGGTTGGGAATTTTTTAGAACGTTATAAAAATTTGTTGCATGTAAAGTCGTGTTCACGCACTTTATAAGATTTTCTCTGATGCCAAAATATACAAATTCACCCCTTCCGTCGACGCCGAGTTGTTCGATGACGCGGTTCGTTTTATTCGTACCTAGAAATGTTTTTACACTCTTCGGTAAATTCGGATAGTCCTGTTTTCTTAAAATATTGAGCAACAGTTGTAAGCGCGAGTGGGGGATTGCTGGGGTTCGCAGAGCCCATTTTTTGATATTTTCGAGTGTGTCGAATTCTCCATTTTCACTCGTTGCTTCTTCATCGTTATCATCTTCATGATGCCCAACATTATCATCGTCGAAAAAGTTATCTTCATCACTGTTTTCCACTACTACATGATTAAATTCCTCTCTTGGCTGTTCTTCGGTTTATTCATTGTCACTGTGCCTAACCTCAAAATCACTGTCACTGTGCCTAACCTCAAAATCATTGTCACTGTGCCTAGCCCGAAAATCTTCCGGTCTTTCATTATTCGACTGTTCTTCAGTCTCCCAATTAGACGTTTCAATTGATAAGCGATTGTTTTTTGCTGATAAACCGCGACGGGCACGATGTTTTCTTACTCGTAATCGAGTTAATTCTTTGCTTTGCCTGGCTCTCAACATTTTATGCGTACACCGATTCTCTCTCTTCCTCTATATATATGCCGTTTCAAGTTTTCGTCCCCACCTCCTCCAATGCACAGATAGGTAAGATAAAATTTTAAGGTATTGTTTACTTTTAAAACAAAATACCGCACAACAAAATAAAATAAAAAATTAAGTTCCGAATAAAAATGAAAAAAATTCCGAATAAAAAAATAAGAAAAGTTCTACAATGAAAAAAAAATCTCATAAGATTCACTTCTTATTGCAGTATCTATCAAAAATGTATTTGTATATCTATTTATTATTGCGAAGTATAAGATTTATATGTTCACCTATTACTCATGTGGTTACCCCTAAATAAACATTGTTGGGACCTTACATCATTACCTTATCCAAACCCCAGATGGGATAACCCTGTTAAAACGTTATAAGGACGTTATCGGTACTTCCCATCGCAGGGTTGTCCCAATACTATCTTTATCAGGACCTTGAGAGGCAATCCCTACTTAGGGTTCACCTGAAAAGGTCCTTATGCCGTATAGGGTTGTCCCTATGAAAATTTCTAGTCGGGCAGTTGTTGTTAGAATTTGCGCGAAAGTTTCTGATATAGTACCATCAACGTACCATAGGTGGCGCGCGAGTCGTATCGGATAATTGTTCGTCTTCTATGCATTTGCGCATCGCGTTACTTATTTAAATATAAAGTATGTTTTCACTTGAAGGAAATTCATGCATTCTAAATCACATGATTCACATGAAAATAAAAAAACCTGTGTTCATTTGTTTCCAACCAGAAACGTGCGATTAGTAGAGCCCGATTCGTTGTTGTTTATTTGGTTGTGGAAGCGTGGATATTGAATTGTGCGATACACGATCACGCCACGATCAATGTAGAGAAGGGTCTACTATATGTAATAGTTTGTAATACTTTCCAACCCATTAAGGGATTATTTTCGTTTAAGGCTGACATAAGTCATTCTGAACTTATAGCGAACAGACTGAGTAGCAGTTGTAATGGTTTTTAAAAAAACGACGAAACTCTCATACAACATTGCACTCCCGATTTTTACCCACTTAAGGATTGGTTGTACTAATTCAGAAACCTTTGCGGGCATGTGCACAACAACTTACCAAAGTTTCATGACAATAGCACGAATGGTATAGGAACGCATAATGAACAAACAGAAAAACATTCATTTTCATAGATATAGATAGAAGATAGAAGATAGAAGATAGAAGAAGACTTTGAATATCAATATGCGTGTACAACTACAACATGATGCATCCGCTGAACGTTTCACAAAACAATTGTTGCATTTTGGGAATGGGAAAATGATAATCGAAGAATCCACACAATATATCACATTGCCAACAAACTTCTGTAAAATCACAGCAACCACAGATGAATTGACACACAAAGTTTTCCAAATTATCGCACGGAATTACAAAAATCATCTGTGGCTAAGTGCACGTGCTATATTAGCAGCCAAAAACAACGATGTCAATGACATCAATTTCAGCATTCAAAACGAAATACCCGGCGAAGCAACAACGCATAAGCCCATCGATACTGTAATGAATCAAGACGAAGTTATCAATTATCCAACTGAATTCTTGAATTAACTTGATTTGCCAGGCATGCCGCCGCACGTTTTAACATTGAAAATTGGCAAGCCTATCATACTTCTCCAAAATATCAATCCACCAAGACTTTGCAACGGTACCAGGCTTTCAGTGAAAAAAATGATGAACAATGTCATCGAAGCTACAATTTTGAATGGAAATTTTATGGAGAAGATGTACTGTTGCCACGCATCCCAACGATTCCGACAGATATGCCATTCGAATTCAAACGTTTGCACTTTCCGGTGCGACTCGCACTTGCAATGGCCATTAACAAAGCACAGGGACATTAAAAGTGTGTGAACTAAATTTGACAAATCGATGCTTCTCACAAGGACAGCTGTCTATGTGGCCTGCTCACGCGACGGAAAACCTTCTGATTTATCCGTGTACGCACTAAACGGAAAAACAAAAAATATTGTATATCCAAAAGCACTTCAATAGACAGAATTAAAACACAGAAAATTTCTTTTTTTTTGAGTGGCATTTCAACGCATGCCGGGTACAGCTGGTACTTTATAAATAAAAGCTTGTTTTTTTATTTACTTTTTTTATTTTTTTTTTATTTCGGGACAATCTACGCACCCTTTTTCGCACATCGTCGAGGTGTCTTTTTCGTTTCTCTCTTTTTTTTAACTTCAAACTCCTCCAAGACTCTCCCGCTATATATACATATAGTACAAATTAAAATTCTATTTATGTAAATCACGTGCAATTATGTTGCGAGCGTGTATTACGCGCGAAGGGTCGTTGATAAGAATCCCTCGTCACGCCACCAGCCTGGACAGGCCGGGGGGTTGAGGGGGGGAGGGGTTTGAAGTGCTTACGGACGCAGAACGCGAATATGAGAGTTGAGCGGGGTGGTCTGAGGCGGGGGAGGCATCACCTGTCACGCTGGATTACGCGCCAAGAATTCTAGCAATCTATGAAAGTATCTACTCCCCTGTGCCTTGTCATTGGTTATGCAATCGCGGCGATTAATTACGATCGTGGTGCGGGTGAAACGGGGGAGGAAGGGGGGGGTGGGGGGTGGGGGGTTGGTGTAAATAAACGAGTTTCGCTCTAACCTCGTGCACATCGTATATTCCCGTACTGACAACGTTCTCGTATTGCCTTGATTGATTGCGTCACCCTAATTGACACGCGATGGAAGTTTGTGATTAATTATAAACGCTTTTTCTCTACCGTTCTTCATCGCTACTCACGTTACGAGGCGTCTTAAAAACGACGTCGACGAACGTCGCCAAATTTTACCTACAAATTTGAAAAATTCGCATAGACTTCAAACGATGGATAACGACCGAATTTCGTGATGTGACCACGGCCACGTTAACTTCCGGTTTATACAGGAATCATTAAATTTTCGTTCAAACCGGAAGTCTTATTCTTGGGAGAAGGCTGCTCAGCTATGGTGTTGTAATGCTGAAAATTTGCTGGAATTTATTGAGGACTAGCTTTGGCCCGCGACTTCGTCCACATAGACTTTAGGATTTGATCCAGAGAAGAGATAAACAGAGAGAGAAAAAAGTAAAAAATAAAGAAAGAAGACAGAGTTATATATTTGTCAGGCATGATGGTAGACTGACTGGCTGAGCTAAGCATTGGTAATTAAGGGCTTACATACACCTGAGACGGCTAAAAGTAAGGTTATGTTTAAGAATTTTTTTGTGTATAAAACTGAATTTTATTAAACAACCATGATATACATTTTAAAGTATGACATTTTATCTAAATTGTGTGAAAATTTGGTTAAAAAATTTCAAACGGTAAAAAGTTACAGTTGTTTTCCTGGGACGTATTTTTGTTGACAGCGTTTGCGGTACCAGAAGAGCCTCTACCATTTTTATTATCTAAAAAAAAATATTTGTTTCTTAAAGTAGATAGATAAAACTAGTACTCATCGAGCCGGAGTTTAAAAATTAAATTTTTTTCGGGTCATGGCTGTCACTGGAATAAAACAGGCGATTTTTTGCCTCAAAATTGTTCAGTATTTATGATGAAAAAAAAACTATGCCAGGTATCGAAAAAACGGCTCGATAAGTACTAGATTATTGTGTGAAGCATAACTGTGCAAAACTTGATCCCGATCCGTTCAGTAGTTGCGGAGATATTTCTGGTGCCGATTTTGAAAATACCGTTTCGAGTAAAACGCGTTTAAAGTTTTGAGGACACTTTACACTGAAATAATTGGTTCATTTTAAACTTACATGAAATCGTCGATTCCTGGGCCATATGACGGATCTTACTTAGATGTTGACGCTTCCATTAGAACTTTTTTTTTGCTGTGTCAACCTCATACTCGCTCGGCTCATAGTCAAACAGATGACAAAGGCCGCGTCTACCTGCGCCCCAACCGTTAGTCGTTGTTCACCCGGTCAGTTACAAAACGCTATAACTTTGTCATTACAGCGAATTTCATTATGAAATTTTCAGGGTAGACACTCAAAGGATATTACTTTCGAATGAGCATCTTTTTGAAAAATCGATCTTTTTGACCTACCCAGGTGTATGTAAGCCCTTCAGAGGTAACACCAGTGTAGAATTTTCAAAAAAGTGATTTTTTTATTGGCTCTAGAGATGCTTTGAACCATCTAGAATAGGGGGAAAAAGTTTGGTACCTGTAATAAAAAGCCCGCACACGGGTCAGCCACTATCCGATAGCAGTGGCTGGCAACAAGACTTGATGACATTTTTTTTTACCATTTATTTGTAGTCTTAGACTTGTTCTAAGTTACAATAAGTGACTAAATCGTTGCGTGGGAGGCTACAGGCAAACAGCAACATAAGTTTCAATGCTACTGTTTGGAGCTTGGCTCCAAAGGCTCACTCAAGTGGCAAAAAAGTATTAAATGTAGTAACTGATATTGCTGTGTGCAATATTAATGACGGTTTGACTGATATCCTCCGAATTATAAAAGTCTTGGAGATGAATATTGGCCTCCAAGCTTACAATTTTTGTCTTGAAACTGATGCTAGACGGATAAACCACGCTGAGCTGTGTTTGACAGATGCGGCAAAAGACGCACGCACCAGCATAAAATCAACCAGGAAAAAAATGAGGATGAATATTTCAACAGAGCACATCATCATTATGGTCCTGGGATAGCTTATCAATGCTATACAATTTTAAGCGGCTAAATTTTTCATTTTTTCACGTCTATAACACATCTCAAAACTTTGAACGTGTTTTTCTCGGAATACAATTTTTCAAAACGGCACGCAGCATAACTCCAACAATTTTCATTCTATTCACTCCAAATTGTGCACACATGTGTAAAATAACATTCCGAAGAGAAATACGTACGGGATTTTCCATGAGTTAATTACAAGATTATTTATTAACATATGATTGTCCTTTTTTCTGTCGAATATTGAATTTTTATTTTAAATGCTTGCCATTTACACAAAAATTAATATTTTCAAAATCCCCTACGTATTTCTCTAGCTATACTCATGTAAATGAATAGAAGTAAATTTTTTTTTGTAGATTCAAATATGCGTCAGTTATACTGCGTGTCGCAGATCATCTCAAATTCAACATGTCTCGCGAAAATGGCTCCAGCGTCACCATTTTCTATAATTTTTTAATATAAAGTTTTTTTTGTTCACTTGAAGATATGACCAATAACATCCTTGAATACTATTATCCTCTTACTAGTCCTTCCACCAAAAAAAAACGCGAAAAATCGCTTAATGTTAGACGTTTACAGTGGTGTTACCCCTTAATGAAATAGTAGTATATAAGGGGTAGTAAAAAGGGGTGGCTTTGACAATTTTCCCCACGGGTGACATCGAATGTGCTACAACCGCGCGAATGAAGGTTATTTCGATCCTAAAAGAATCACGAAATTTTGCGACAGAAATTTTCGCTTTGTTTCTCGACAATTATAATCAAGCTTCGACTCCATTGACACCCCCCTCCCCCCTTCATCTCCCATTTGCGCACTTTTTCTCACCCCTGGTGCCTCACTTCCGGCGAGCCGGTCGAAACTGCAAAACGACGTGATTTCAGCGTGGAAAAAAAAACGAGAAAAAATCAGCGGGCCTGAGAGAGTTGGAAAAAAAATAGACAAAGTAGAATAAGAATAATTAAATACTCCAGTGCACCATCGTTCCCCGATCCACTACCACTTTAAACACTGCTCTCTCTCTCTCTCTCTCTCTCTCTCTCTCTCTCTCTCTCTCTCTCTCTCTCTCTCTCTCTCTCTCTGTCTCTCTCTCTCTGTCTCTTTCTCTCTCTCTCTCTGCACAGCCGCCCCTAACGAGTCGATTCAATTGTTCCCTCGTGAAAAAGTACTCGACGAGAAACTTTGGGCTTCGCCAAAAGTACCCTTAATTTTCGTTCACATGCCGTTGCTAAATCCGTTGCATGCATCGCGAATCCGTTTTGCAAAAACGCACACAGTCCACTTTCCCATTGCTACTGCCCATGAATATTCGCGTTTCTGTATTAGAGTGAAATACGTATATGGCTATATATAATAATAATAATAATAATAATAATAATAATAATAATAAAGGAAGGAAACTAAAGGGATGGTTAACTCGACAACTGATTCCAAATACGGTGAAGCTGTGCTTCGACAATTTCCACATCGTAATATCGTGGTATCTGTCGAATTTTATTGCACGATGAAAAGAAAACGAGCATACAAATAGGGGAAGCCCCAATGAGTCACCTTTTTTTTAACGAATTTTTACTCTTATATCTTAAAGGGCGTAGAGGTGCAATAAGACAGAATTTTTCAAAAGTCAACCCCCAAGAGGATGAAATGGGATGCACATGTTTGTATAAAAAATTGTAGTCCTTGAGTGTATGAACTTGAAACTCGGTATAAATATTCTTCAAAAGAAATAATGTAAGGCACATTTTAGGATTTTAGAAAACAACCCGTAATAAGAGGTGCAATTGTTAATGAAGTTTTTATGGGCCAAATTCCACGCGGTCGAAGCCACGGGCAGAAGCTAGTTACAATTTATGTATATACAGTACTGGACAAAAAAATGCGCACCGGTGTAATCTTGATGTTTGTGGTAATATGTAAGTGAAAATGATAAATAGAATAGGCATTAAGTAGTCTAGAGGAAAGTCACTGCTTCTATATTTTCACAGAAACAGTGTCAAAAATATTCGAAAACTGTGTAAGATTGCGTGAAAGCAGTAGAGTACCAATTTTACGTTGGATAAAAAAGTAAATATACGTTCGTATTCTTACCTAATACTTAGTATAACCACCTTTTGTTTGAATGACAGCTTGTAAACGTCGAGGCATATTTTTCACAAGGTTGTGGATGTGCTGCTCGTCAATGTCATTCCACGCTTTAGAATAAGCCTCAAAAAGTTTTTTTTTTTATTCGTCACTTCGCCCTTGTCAACTTTCCGGTCCAAAATCGACCACAGATTTCCGATGGGATTCAAATCTGGCGATTGCGCTGACTAGTCCAAAATTTTTATCCGTGACGAATGAAAAAAAGCCACTGTTTTGCGCGCCGTATGCTTCGGGTCATTATCTTGTTGGAAGATAAAGTCGTCCTGGCAACCGACCTTCAGCAAGGATTCTGCCAAATTTTCGTTAACAATATTAATATAAATATCTGCTGTCATTGTGCCGTTGATTTGAACTAAATTACCCATTCCTGACCACACAAAACAGCCCCAAACTAATACGCTGCCTCCTCCGAATTTAACAGTTTTCTGTAATTTTTTTCAAGAAGCTGTTCTCCGGGCTTCAACTATACAGTGGTAATTGCTTATGACCGAAGAGGTCAAATTTGCTTTCATCACTCCAAATAACTTTTTTCCAAAATTCTATGGGCTTATCGATGTGTTCTTTTGCAAATCCAAGGCGTTTGAATTTATTTGCCTTTCGAATTAACGGGCGACGCTGTGTAAAACTATTTCTTCATCCTGTTTCTCGCAGTCTTCCACGCACTGTGCGATCAGAAATATTCAGCCCTGTGTTTTCTAAAATTACACGGCTGGTGATCATCGGATTTTTTTTTGTTTCTCTAAAAATTCTACGATCATCGAATGAGATCGTCTTTCTTTTTCTTCCACGACTAACCTTGTCCGTTACTACGCCAAGCTGGGCGAACTTCTCAGATATTTTTCTCACAGCACCTTCACTCACTTCACATTTTCTTCCGATTTTCCTATTAGATAGACCGTTTTCTTTATCTTTAACAACGAGTTTCCTGACTTGAATCGAAATTTTCGGCATTGTTCCAGACAAAAGTTGTACGATGTGAAGGGGGCCATCAAATGCGACCAATTTGTTTTATTTCGGTGGAGGCGCTGACGCACAGTGAAGGTCACCTCCACTTTTTTAAATGGAATGGTACATTTTTTATTTAACCATCTTGTGGAGCACCTCAAGCCGCATAAGAAACATTAGGGGCTCAAAGTCGTTCAAGGTCATTCAAGGTCAGTATCGATGAAAATCGGATCGATACCAAAAATATTTTCAGATTTATATTTTATTTCAATAGATGTTCAAAATGACCTGCACTAGCCTCCAAACATTTTTGCAATCGGACAGTCAGACACTGTTTCAATCGTAGAATGCTTTCCGGAGTGATGCTGTTACACGCATTGATGATGCGTGTTCTCGCATGTTCTCCGGTGTTGTGGGCATATCTTGATATGATAAATAAACAGAAGGTATTCGAAGTGTTGTCGATGACTACGATCTCCGATATCTCTCAATTCAAGCTAATTTCGAACACCTATTAAAATGAAATACAAATCTAAATATCTCGGATCACTACCAAATATTTGGTAGTGATCCGAAATATTTCGTTTTGTATCATCGATACTGACCTTGAATGACCTTGAACGACTTTGACCCCCTAATATTTTTTACGCGGCGTGAGGTGCTCCACAAGATGATTGAAAAAAAATTGTACCATTCCATTTTAAAAAGTGGAGGTGACCTTCACTGTGCGTCAGCGCCTCTACCGAAAAAAAAAAAAATTGGTCGCATTTGATGGCCCCCTTCACACCGTACAACTTTTGTCTAGAACATTTTTTTGTGACGTCGATAATTACCGAGTTATTTCGGGTGGCACAGATAAGAGGGACACCCTGTATATGTGGAGGATCAATACATGTGGATACGTATGTAAGAGGGATCGATTTTTGCAATTTGGTCCCGGGGTTCCCGGTAATATCTGAGGTTAGAGAAGAGTTGCATTTGGCAGGGTTGCTACCATTACATATGCACTGCACATGGGTCAGAAGAATAACGAGTCGAAAAATCGCGCCAGTAATACCTACATGTACCCCAGAGGGTGGCAAAAAGCGCAGAGTCGCTGTGCCGAGAACTACCCTTTAACTCAGGTCGATAAGGTATTACTTGGCAACGCATAGTACTAGTAATGTTTTTCTCTCTCTCTCTCTCTTCGTCTCTCTCTCTTCCTTTCACACCCCCTCCCGCATCCCTTCACGTTGGGGTGAATATTGGTGAAGCGGAGCGAACGCTGAGCGGCATTTACGGACGTGATACGCGACTTTCTAGGTATGGATTCAAAGGTGACCACAAGCCCGCGGGTTAAACCGGCGAAGGAAACTCGCAAGGGTTAGGAAAGAGCGAGAGGGTGAATGATAGCGAGAGAGAGAAAGAGAAGCTTTTTCCAAAGTCTCTCTCAACCCCTATATATATCAACAAGACGCGGCCAACACTTCGTACTGTCATTGCATTCAGAGCTCTCATGTACAAAGCGTTGCGCCAAATCTCTGCGCGAATGTGTGCCTCCAATGACACTGATGTTTGCATCGTTGGAATGCAGCGATTTTTTTTTTTTCATTTTTTATTTCTATGTTTTTATCATTACCCGAAGTCTTTTCTTGTTGCAAATTGAGGTCGTAAATTTTTTATAAGAATAGGTAGAAATGTTTGAGCAATTAGCAAAGAAAAATTTGAGTAATTAAGTAGAATTGTCACTGCATTCCAACAATGCAAACTTCAATGTCATTTCCGCTTGGGATGTTCGAACCTTCGGGAAAACAAAAAAACGTTTTCGGGATCGATTCTGAATCGGATGTCTGAGAATCGATTCTGCAAAAAATCGAAACGGTAAAAGATCGATCTTGTAAAAGTCGATTTTTTTACATTATACAGTATCAGAAAAAAAATAAAAAGCTTAAACTTACCCGGATGGACTAAAGCAGCGCATTCTGAACAAAGAAAGGCGTACATCTTCAACCCTTTAGCCCCTCATAACTCCACAACGTAAAAATGAAAAAAAAAAAGTTAACTTTATGGTAGGTCTTAATAAATAAAATAAAAGCACGTATTATTTGTTTTTTTTAAATGTAATCAGGGGTTAGTTATAAAGCAATAAAGGGAGTGTGACAGACACGTTACATTGTATCGTAACATTACTTTATGATGTATGGAATGCTTTGAATCAGTTGTTTTGCTTATTATAGCCCAAACAAACCCAAACAAACATAGTTTTTGTCGTTTTTATATATATATATTTTTTTAGATTTTCGCAAACTTCACGCACAATCGAATCTTGCAATTTCGCGACAAGTAAACATCGAACAAACTTTGATCCAATTTATATATAAATTTGTTTTTCAAATTTCTATCACTCTTTTGCGCCGTCTTTTAGGCTTTTCTAGTCCCTGAAAACTATATTATTATTTCTTTATATCCGTTTGTTCATCCACCCGTCCGTCACAGGATCGTAGCTCCAATCGTTTGTCACCTGCTGCGCTGAACTTTGACAGGAGTACACCCCAACAAACGAGATGTGTGGCGCGATATATACAGGGTGAACCATTTAACGTGACCACCCCAAATATCTCCGTTGACTTTAGAGTGACGAAAAAAATGTTAGCAGGTAATTTGATTGATTTCGAAGGGCTGATACAGTGATGAAAAATTCATTTTTGTCAAGTTCATAGTTTTCGTGTTCTCGAGGTCATCAATGGTTTTTCAAATGGGAACATGTTTTTTTTTTATTAAGACGTTGTAGCTGATATTCAGACGAATCCACTCGTGAAATGTATCACAAAGAATATACAGGGTGGACCACGCAACGTGTGCACTCTTTTACGACCAAAATATGCGTTGCACAGAAAAAATGTTTTATACAAAAGTTACATGGTTTATAAGGCTACACTATGTGGTGCATTTATTTTTTTTATAGGTGGAGGCACTTCGAAGATTTGAAGGTCAACTTTATTTTTTCAAATGGAATGCTATATTTTTTATAGCGTAATATGATAGAGTATCGAATTCTGAGTAAAAAAGTATAGACCTTTTTTAGCCCTAGAGTTAATAGCTAACGAGTAATTTCACTTTATTACTTGAAAATTTTCTTCACGTAATATCAATCTCTAGTAGTATCACTATTAGAAAAATTCATTTTCACTTTTATCTTTCTGATAATAATCACGCACAATCGCCGAAGGATACTTTAATACTGGATTACAATCATTGAGAAGATTGTGAATCATGATAAGTGTGTGTGATGTGGTAAATGTGTTCATATTGATAAACACTGTGATGTAAACACTGCCATTCAGAAATTTGTAGTAGATTTGAATCTCCAACTTGATATTACGGGAAGAAAATTTTCAAGTAATAAAGTGAAATTACTCGTTAGCTATTAACTCTAGGGCTAATAAAGGTCTATACTTTTTTACTCAGAATTCGATACTCTATCATATTACGCTATAAAAAATATAGCATTCCATTTGAAAAAATAAAGTTGACCTTCAAATCTTCGAAGTGCCTCCACCTATAAAAAAAATAAATGCACCACATAGTGTAGCCTTATAAACCATGTAACTTTTGTATAAAACATTTTTTTGTGCAACGCATATTTTGGTCGTAAAAGAGGTGCACACGTTGCGTGGTCCACCCTGTATATACTTAATAAGTCTGATTGTTACCAAATATAATAAAGCAATTGCAATGGTGTTTTCTTAAATTCTTGTTTTCTTAAAATATAAAATAATTCTTGTTTTCTTAAAATATTTTCCCTTCTATAATGATTTAAGCCTCAAGGTGTCTATATTTTCACCCGGTACCTCACAAAATGTTATAAAAGTTTATTTTCCGAATTACAAAGTTGACGTGAGATTTTCATTGACCCGCCCTCCACCTAAAAGAGATTTGGTGAGATTTTTTCAGGTGCCTCCCCTCCTATTTGGCACTCACGTAATTAATGGACGTCCCCTAATGCAAAAAAAAGAATGATTTTCAAAAAAATTTACACTGGAATGATCCCTTAAGGCCAGCCTCTTTGAGCCCTCAATATTCGCGATGTTGAAGAGTGCATTGTTGAAATGCAACGAAAATTCTTTTCGATTTCTCTTCTTTCTTCATGTTTATTTCTAATTTTTATTTTATATATTTATGTTGTACATCCCGAATAGAAATATTTTCAAGCTGGCCTGATATTTGATTCGGGCCTGATCAAATTGTAGTACGGAGGCCTTATTTAAGGCATGCCTTAATTTGCCTAATCCGGCTGGTGTCAGGCGATAGTCAGGCAACTGGATGTACGTTCTCCTCCAGTTGCCTGATCCGGCTGGCTTCAGGCGCTGGTCAAGCAACCGGACTTACGGCTTACTTCAATTTGCCTGATTCGGCTAGCTTCAGGCAATGGTCAAGCACTTATATCCGACTTATACAGTTTGGCGCTAAAAACTTGCCTAACCTTATGTTGCCAGATGCTAGAGAGACACGAGAGAAGCATGAGACATTAATCATTTTACACATTTTCGTATATAAAGTTTATATTGAACGTTCATTGAACTGGACTGCGCTGTCAACCTTGCTTTTTACCCTGATCAGGCCAAAGTCAGGGATTGCGTTTCAAAAATGATCAGGGCTTGATCATGAATCCTGATCAAGGCTGAAAAAGAAATCAGGATGCCTGATCAGGCCTTTATTGTAGCCGGAGCAAGATTTCTACTCGGGACCTTTAACGAGAAACTAAAAAAAAAAGATTGCTCGATTTCTGGTAGTCTAAATCTGCCGAAAAAAATTGTCTACTTTAGAAAAAAAAGTTTCATTTCATTCCAACTCTGCAAATTTCAACATCACAAATCTTCGACCTACTTAATATTCGTAAAATCGTTAGTTTTTCTATTTTTCAACAATTTCAAAGACATTGTATTGTCCCAGCCCTACGAACGATGGTGGAATATTAAAAAGCTATGAAAAAAAAAC